>MU277781.1:0-33411 GCA_022385805.1 Pilatotrama ljubarskyi
TGAGCGAAGATGCGCGAAGGGAGCGGCTTCGGTGCTCCGCGGCCTCGTGCGCGGAGTGGGGTCGCATCACCGTTGATGACGTTCTGGACTCGGAGCAGGGCTAATCTCGAGAAGGAGCGCGTCAGATACGAGGCAGATGACCTATTGGCATCCTATGCGGCGCAGGATACTACCAGTGCAAGCTCGACGACCTTGGTTGACGACTCCGAGTAATGTCAGACATACTCACAAGTGAAGTTCATATTTCTATTTCATTATAATCCTACTGCACGGCGAGTTTCATCAGTAATATTTGTCTGAGTCTCGGCCTCCTTTGCACGGTGTGGCGTCGGGCTTGCAGCGGTGGTACTTAGTCTTATGTTTCTCAGCTGAAGCCTGTCTATACCATATGTCCACTTTGCAATATGCTCTGTTAATGATCATTACCAGGCAGTAACCATGCTACCTGAGTACCCGGAGTTGATTCAAGTCGCGGTGTGGACACGACTCAGACGTCCTCAGGACGCGTGCCCAATGCCACGGCTCCGGGTCAAGGTTCCGGCGCTTGCCCCCTTTGCGTTGACCTTGTCCCATTGGGCATGACTCAGTCAAGGTACGCCCAGCTTGTCATGACCGCCGGTCATGACCTGGGTCATAACAACACTGCGTCGAAGCAGGCGCATATATATATACTCGGCCACCCTTCACCGAGAAGGCTGAATTCGCGGTCTCTCAAGAGCAGATCACACAGAAGGTGACTTGCATAGCTAAAGCATAACATGCATAGCAGTAGCACGATATCGGCAGTGAGAGAGGTGAAGACCACGTACGGGAAAGAATGAGAGGAAAACAAGAGCAAAAAGAACGGGTTTTCCTAGAACATGTGCGCTGTGTGCTATAAATTTCATGGGTACTACTCATGATACGTTAATGTACTTCATACGGAGCCCGCCCGTGCTTCAATATCCACACGACCCATCACCCCCGCCCACCGCACTCCTCCTCCACTACATCCAAGCACCAAACACCGAGCGCCGAGCACGTCGCGCGCTGATACAACATACACCGTACAACAGCATGTACAACATCTCAACATCCCCATCATCGCCAACAACAACCAAGGAGGAAAGTCCGAGTCCGTCAACAGGCACGACGCACTCCGGGCACCGAGAGATGGCCGTGGGGATCCGGCCGACGTGTATTGGGCCTCCCACACCGACACCGTCGCTGCGCCCGCCATCGTGCTGGTACGCAAACCCCACCCGCTGCCCGCACCTAACACGTTCTGCACGGAGAGCTCTATGTATGCGGGCCCCACAGCAAGGAGCTGCGGGTCAGGACGGTGTGGGGCGACACCGGCAACGGGGCAGCCGCGGGGGCTCAGTACCCGTAGCCACGCCCGCCGCCGCCGACCATGGCGACTGCGCTCTTGCCTGGTGGTGGGAGGCTGACGTTGACGCTGACCGGGGGACCGCCGGGGCCGACGCCCCCGCCGACACCACCGCCGATGCCGTTCACGCCTCCGCCAACGCTAGCTGCAGCACCGACGCTGAGCCCTGCACCTGCTCCGGACACGGGAAGCGGCACTGGTTGACCGACGGAGGCAGCGCCGACGAGGGCAGAGAGACGGGCGATCTCTTCTCGCGAAGCGACGAGGGCTGATGTTAGCCGCTCGTTCTCGTTTGTGAGGTACTCGACTTTTGCCTGCAGTTGTGCCAGCCACGCCTTCTTCCGTTGACGGCACTTGAGAGCAGCTAGCGATGATTGTCGAGTTGTGAGAAGATACCCATGGCATTGCACGCCGATACATACCTTGTCGGTTGCGCTCGAGGAAGTTTCTGCGCTTCTCTTCCTCCGTCTCCGGCTTCTTCTGCTGGTTGGAACCCTTCTTCCCACCCGAGTTGGTCGTCGATGACTGCTGCTGCATCATCGCCTCGTCCTCGTCTTCTTCCTCCTCCTCGCCAAGGCTCTCCGAGCGCCCGCGTTTGCCGCGGCTGGTGGTGCTCGCACTCGCCGTCGAGCGGGTACGCTTGGCACCACCCTTCGCTGCAGGCTGCTGCGGTGCGAGCTCTGGACTCTCGGCGACAGGCGAGCCCTCGTACGTGCTCTTGCGCTTTGTGCCGCGTTTGCCATTGGCAGCCGCGACGCCATTGCCGTTTGTCTGGGCGGTGGGGATGCCAGTGTTTGTTTGGGCATTGGCGGCAGCGGCTTGTGCCTGCTCCCGCTTAGTAAGCTCCTGGTGAGCCTGAGAAAGGAGGAAGAGGCCGTTGGTGGAGGTGGTTGCGGCCTCGACGGCGGAGGTGACATAGGAGCCTGCGGCTGAAGTGGGAGGATCATTGCGAGAATGATTGGCATAAGCCGCGGAATGCGACATAGATAGGGGTGAGGGGTTCGTGGGCGACGTACTATGATGCGTGCCCGTGGGGAGGGCTCCTGTGATGGCAGAGAGGGTGTTGGGGGTGATGGTCGCGACATTCGAGAGGGACGGAGGGGCGTTCGAGCTCATGATGTTTAGCCATGCAGCGGTGCCCGGGGACGGTGGGGGGAAAACGGAGCCGATGATGGGGGTGAGGCCGGTGCCGGGGGTGAGCCCAGTGCGGGGAGTGAGCCCTGTACGGAAGGTGGAGGGGTCGAAGGCGGGAAGTGGCTGATCGTTGTTGGAGTTTGGCTGTGGGCCCGCGAGCATGGCGGGGGAGAGAGGGCCCGACCTGAGTGAATTGGAGAGGCCGGCGGAGGAGAAGCCCCAAGCATAGGCGGGGTCGGAGGGGGAGTTGATGGCGTCTATGGGGGGGAGGGTGGGTTTTGGGTTGTCGTCGCGGTCGTGGGCCTTGGAGGACGGACGGGAGTCATCGTGAGAGGTGCGGGAGGCGGAGGAGCGGTTTGTCGAGTCGGGGCTCTTCTGCTGAGTGCGGAGGGAGGAGTCGTTTGTGGGGCGAGCGAAGGACTGCTCGAAGGGATTGGGCTCGAGGTCGAAGTTGCTGCGCTTGGGCTTGGGCGGGGGACGCTGGGGCTGCTGGGAGGAGGGCGGGTGCTGGGGGGAGGCGGCGTTGGCGGGGTCGTGGATGGCGTTCTGGGAGTCGTTTGTCGGGATGACGTCTGGAGGATCCTGCGGATTGGACTGGGATGTGCGCTGTGGGCTGTGTGCGAGGTCTGGAGAGCTCATGACGTTGTAGACGAGGGAAGCAACTCGGGAGAGGATGACGACGAGAGCAGAGTCGTGAAATCACCAATTCCCCCTGAGCCTAATGACGAACGCTGACGTCGTTATGTACACCCTTCCATCAGTCGGAGTCCAAACCATGGCGCGCACAGTCCCCCGACACCCCCCCTCCGCCCGGGGTCCCCCGCCCGAAAGACCGTTACGGTGGAGTAGGTTCCGTCGCCCCCCGTCTCTACAAAGCCCACGCCAGACACGTCCGCCCCCGCCGCGTCCCTGTCACCGCACGCACACCTCCCGCCCGGCGACGCTCGAGCCCTCCAGCCCATCGTCCGCCTCGTGTCTGCCAGTTTTCAGCCCGTCGAAGCCTCTTCGCTCCACCGCATTGTTCCTAACACTCATTTTCCGACTCTTTCGGTCCATCTTCTCACCGACTTTTTCTCGCGTGATCGAGCCTAGGCCCGTCCCCAAACCTTGCCCGCAAAACCTTCGGCTCCTTCCCGCCTCATTCTCTCCTCCGCCAGCCACTCTTCCGTCCGCCGTCCCGGCATCGTCTTCTCCTCCTCATCCTCCTCTCCCTCCGACCTCGGCCAACGCTACTCACCGAGCCAAACTGCAGTTCTCGTCTCCTGTCTACCTCTCTCCGCCTCCATCTCAGCCAGTCGTCCACCGTCACCCCTTCCAACAGAACCTTCTCTCCGTTCGCATCTTTGCCACAAGGCTGCCATCGATCCACCCCTGTTGATCCGCTCTTCTCTCCTCTGTTCCCATGATCATCCTCGTTCCTCTTCCTCCATACCGTCCTTATCCGCCTGTAAAACACATCCTCTTCATCGCATGCTCTACTTTACCGCGGCGTACCCGTCTCACGCGCATCCAGCACACGGTAGGTCCTCTCTCACTGCGCGCACACACTCATGTCCGCCCCGGCCTCGAAAGCCCAGACGTCATGAGAGCAGTGGTTCTGTTTGTCCCCGTTTCTCACTGCACGCCCCGCCGAACTGGGTTCGGGGCCGTTCTGCCTTCAAGGTGCCTGTTACAGCCGCATCCTCTCCCATGCGTCGCCTTTCGCCGAACGGACTCTATACGGCCATCCATCTGCCACTTCTGTCGCCTGTGCCCCAGCGCGACGCCCGTGCCGTCACTCGTTTAAGCAAGCAACGATAGGCCTTTGCAATCTCGCCAATTGAATTGAGGTGGGCTACACCGCGCGAGTGCGATCGTCCCTCGTACTCAGTACTCAGTGCAGACGGAGCGCGCGTTGCCCGCGAGTCGGCATGCTTCTCGGATTGCGCCGCGGCAGTTCAACGCGTGCAGACGCGTATGTACGCCATTCTACCTACATAACGTACAGCATGCTTCGCGCGGCCACGCAGCGGAATGCTCTAGCAGAGGCAGCGAAGGTTCGCCGTCTCCTCTCCTCATCGAGCCTCTCCGCGGCGCCCTTTCCACCCACCTGAAATATGACGGCCAATTCAACCGGTGCGCGGTATGTTATACCCCTTGCTTCCTCTTCTAAGGTACGCCTCGCCGCTCCACTCGTTTATTCGTGCTGCACCGAGTACCTGTAATGAGGCTGTACCTGTCTATCAGCCGTATTCATCCTACCATCGTACCCGCCAAGCGCGCCAGCTTCGGACGTGTGGGCTCGGGTCGCTGCCCTGCCTGCCAAGGCTCGGATCCGAGTCCTGACAATTCGGTGCTGCTGCTACTTTTCGGTCCCGAGGGGAGCGGGTCTGCACACCCCGAGTGCAAGTCAGGTTCGAAGACAAGAACGATCCCCGGCCTCCGCAGTGTGCTGTACAGCTCGACGTCGGCCTCCTCGATCGGACCATCTGACCTTGACGTTGCGGGGAAGGCCCTGGCACCCGAACTCGCTCCTGTTTCCTAGCTCCGAGTCCTGGCTCCCGGAGTGCGAGCTTCAAGTTCGTGCGCCCTTTGCACAGCTACGGCAGCCGCGTACCGATCCCTTCAACAGAGCGCCACAAAGCCCTGTTGGTCTCCTCCTGACCGGGTTAGCTTAAGGTTCGCAGAGCGGCGGCCGATCGCGGTCGCTCGACGCCGCAGGGCACGCTTACGGCATAGCGAAGATATCGATGGCGCAAGATCGCGAGCGAGCTGTGAGCCTTGTGGTCGGGGCGCCACCGTCGATAGGCGGGACGGCGCGAGCTCCTCGAGGGGTTGCTCAGCTGGTCGTTACATACGCGGTGGCGGGCAGCGGGCTGAAGTTGACCGCGCTCAGCCTCGGGGTGTTCGAAGAGGCGACGCAGCAATTAGCGCGAACCAAAACGAGAACTCGGCGCTCGTACGTAAGGCGGGTTTATGCCTCCGAGCAAGAGCGCTATGTGCAGCAGTATGACTTGACAGATCCCGAGGTCCATTAGTGCGTGCGTGTCGTTTCTATGAGACTTTGAGTTGACGCAGCTGTGGGTTGCGCGGCCGCGCGTACGTGATGACGGTACGATCAGCCCATGGTTTGAATTTGGTCCCACCGCAGGCAGCAACACCGTTGACTTGTGAGGCCTTGTACGTTGAACGTTGAACGCCACTTTTCGGAAAATGGACTGCCACCCGCTCACACACGTGCGGCCAGGCGCGCGTCTTCCGCGGAGAACGTCGCTGACACGTCTCAGATCTCGAGGGTGAGACCTTTGGCCTCAGACTTCAGGCCACTTTCCGGATGCATGATTCGGTCCGAATCTGGAGTGCCTCGTGCGTCTGCGAGCAAGAGCTCGCCGAGCCTGCCGCTATGTATGTACTCTCCGTTGCTGACCATAATAGAAAGCGATGATAGGTCGATGATTTCTTATAATGCATGTGAGCAGCACCCCCGGAGTTGGCTGCGGGAGATTTCCGGGCTCGGAAGATGCGGTGTGGTCGATGGTGTATTCTGGGCCCTGGGATGTTGTAAGACTACGTTCGTATCCTCATCTTGGAGTCTTTTTTTCAGGCTGTACTGTACTCACGAGTCGCGACTGCGGTGACATTTGAATTATGTATGGAACGACACCGTCGTACAGCTACTGACAGGAAGATTCGGAGCGCCCGTGCTCCAGCCATTTCCGCTTCCGTTGCTCGTTCCGTCTCCGAATCTTCTGAGCCTCGTCACCTCCGAAGACGGTGGAGTAGTCCAGTGTGGACTCCTCTGACGCGCGCGAGTGAGACAAGATGAGAAGATGATAAGCTCCGATGCGATCCCCCAAACCACAGAGTCCAGCTTCTAGTCCTCCTCTCTCCTCCCGACCCCCTCCTCCCTTCCCCCTCCGTCCTCCCAGCGCCTCTCCTTGCTGACTAAGCTCCCGGCCCGCGCTTCCTCCGCTCCCTCCGCTCCCTCCGCTCCCTCCGCTCCCTCCGCTCCCTCCGCTCCCTCGTCCTCCCTCGCCTTCGCTCTCCCTCCTACTCCACGTGCCCCCCCACAAGTGACGACGTCCGCGTCGTCAGTCTTCACGCTGGGACTTCATGGGTGACACCATGCTCGTCGGTGACGGTGACGACCGTCTCGCAAGGAATCGTCTTGAGGAGCTCTCGTATCTCCCGAACATCGGGTCGGTCTGGTTCGATGAAGCGACGCAGCGAACGCGGAGGTTTGATGCGGTTAGGTCTGCGAAGTCCGGCTCGCAGCTCGGGGATGGTTTTTGCGGCCCACGGTCGGCTACGCAGGAACTCCCACACCGGCCATCTACCCAGCCGGGCCAGGCTACGCGGTATCTGGAGGAGGACGTATTCGTCTCGTGTCGTCCCCCTTCCTGCACGGCGGTGTGCAACGAACTCCACAGCGTGCTCCTCGAGGACTCGGATTCGGGTGATGCGTATGGGGACATAGACAACCCAGCCGTTTTCGGTTTTCTTGTAGGTCAGGTCGAGGAGGTCGCCGACGCCGATGTTGCCGCCGATCAGGCTGCTGTCGCGCACTTCGTAGATGTCGAGCCCGTATGGCTGAACTGCGCAGCTGGTGTACGCGACGTCGATGGTGCGAATGGATTGGAGTGCCGTTGAAAGGGGCATGGTGCGAACTGGTAAAGACAGGATGTAGTGAGCGACGATGTTGTGGGAGCGAGAAAGTGTGCAGCAGGGTTGGGCGGACTGGCGGTGCGCATGTAATATATACTGGCGACTAGCGGTGGCTCGCTTGTTCGCCTAGCAAAGAGGAAGACATGAAGGAGACTTAGCTCATTGGATGACAGATGTGTGCGGCTAGTAGAAGCGACTTAGCGCTGGGTGACGTCTGCGGTCTGGGTCGCACCCCTTGACTGCTGCCTTCTTGCGTGTTCCTGAGCGGCGAGCTGCGTTCCCGGTCGAGGTTCAAAGGCTCGGAGTCTTCTCGCATGGTATAGGCCTGTCAAGGGTTCATCTCCCAGCGTAGTCAGTTCGTACGAGTTCTGCAGACGACGCACCACACGGTGGGGCGGCGACCATTTCGGGAGAAGTTTCCGTGATGTCTTGAACGTGTAGTCGAGATCGCTGCGGTAGATCTGGACTAAGGCACCCTTTTCGAAGACAACTTCCCCGGGTTGCGAGGCTAGTACGCGCCGGTCGAAGACGGTCTTGCGTTTGATCGCATGTCGAACTGCTTCATCGTACCCGTCTAGGTGTTGCTGCGCGACGTACGCGATGTGTGTGGTCGCGTCTTCCTCTGTGGCTGGCTGCGTGGCGAGATCTAATGGCGTGGTGGGGGTGTTCACCACGCGCCCAAGCAGTAGTTCTTTGGGTGAAAACTTCAACGCAGGCAATATACGGTAATTGAGACACTTCACCGCATTGTCAAGATGTTCGGGCCATGAACGTGGCAGGCTGTCCCAGTCCTGCTGATCGAGATTCCAGTCGTCTTCTCCGAGTTCCGGCGCGCATAAGCGCTTGAGCACATGGAGGAGGAGCTTATTTGTTCCCTCGACGAGGCCGTTGATCCACGGTGCGTATGCAGCGACCACGTGCGTCTTCACGCCCCATTGTTCGCAGAAGTTGCGGACGTCGTGGTTGTCGAAGTGCCGTCCGCCGTCGGTCATGAACGTCTCCGCGGGCGCAAAGCCATGGAAGATGTGTCGAAGCGCGTCTGTTGTCGTCTTTGCTGTACCTGCTGATCGATACTTGAAAGCCCATAAGTGCTGTGAGAACGTATCGAGGAACAGACCGAGCGTGTGGTATCCCCCTTTGCCGTCCGGCATTGAGAGATAGTCGCCAACGATGAGTTCGAGGGGATGTCTTCGTGTGATAGGATCTAGGAGGGCATGCAAATGTGTTGGTCCGAAGTTCTTGCACCGTGCGCAGTGTTTGATGGCTTCTAGGATCGATGCGTCGAGCTTCGGGCTCCAGTATTGGTCCAGGAGCGCGATCTTGATGGAGTCGCGGCCCCAGTGTCCTCGCTCTTCATGGCATTGTCGCGCTTTCTCGATGGCTTCCGCGCGTGTGATGCATTCAACTCTTGCGCGTGCCCGAGTGGTCGTCGTAGTTCGTAAGCGCCAGAGTTTGCCCTCTGCAATCATGTATTGTGCCGCTCGATGCTTCGCGCGCCGTGCCGTTCGTTCGTCCAGGGTATCGGTAGCATTCATGATGGCCTTGATGACTTCAGTGAAGAGTGGCTCTTCTGCGAACCTGTTTAACAGTGCGTCATCCTCGTGTTCAGTCTCGGGGAGTTCTGCGGTCACCTGGAAAAGGTCATTGACCAACCCGAGGTTGGCTTCCCAGTCTTCGCAGACAGTCCACTCGCTTCCGTCGCCTGTGGTGCGTTGTGCGCCTTCGCCTGTTCGGCTCAAGGCGTCCGCTACAGTGTTGAGCTTGCCAGGGACATGGCGGACATCGACGATGTGGTGTGCGAGAATGCTGTCTCGCCATCGCGCATGTGTGCTGACTAGTTTGTCGTTGGACAATACATCTCGTAGGGCTTGACAGTCGGTTTCAATCTCGATGGGAAATCCCCAGATGATATCCGAGAACTTATCTAGGCCGAATTTCAGTGCAGCAAACTCGAGAATGAAAGGTTTGTACTTCTCTTCGGTCATAGACGTCCGCTTCGAGGCGAACCCGATAGGATGGATTCGCTGTACTGTCCGGCCCGACGGCAGAACGTCTGTCGACCGTTGAGCGAGCACCGCGCCAAAACCTTCCTTTGAGCCGTCGGTGGTTACGATGAATGGTGTGCCATCCCATCGTGGTCGCCGTAGTACTGGCTCTGAAGTTAGCAGGGCCTTGAGCTTTATGAATACCTCGTCATGCTTTGCGGTCCAATGCTCTTCGAGGCGGTAGTTCTGCATAGCGCGTCGGTAAGTCGTTTTCCCGGCTCCTTTCGGGATGTGGACGTTGCGCAGCAAGTCGCGCAGTGGCGCTTCTACGCGTGCGTAATCGCGGATGAGATCTCGGAAATGGCTGGTGAGACCTAGAAATGATACGAGCTGCAATGCGTTCTGTGGCTTCTCCCAGTCGACAACAGCCATCAACTTAGCTTTGTCCGGCGATACGCCCTGAGGTCCCACTTGGGCGCCTGCGAAGACCGCTTCGGTCATGAACCATCGGCACTTCGCTGGGGAAAGGGACAGCCCGCATTCGCGTATGCGAGTAAGGATTTTCCGGAGCTTCGCCGTGAGTGCCTCGAAGGAGTTGTCTGCAGCGCCGCCGTCGTCCACGAAGAGTTCCATAGTCCCTTCGGCGATGAGATCGTGGAAGTGTCTTGCCGTCATGTGTCCGAACGCAGACGGTGCTCCGGTGAGACCGAAAGGCATCTTCACGCACCAGAAGTACCCTCGTCCTTCGACGTAGAAGCACGTATACGGCCTAGATTCCTCTGCCAAAGTGACTGCGTAGAATCCTGACGCAAAATTGAAAGTGCAGACCCACCGGTATCCGCTGACGCTCTGCTGCTTCTGGCGGATGTCTCCTTGTGGCATAGGTGCGATTTCAGTGACCTTGTTGATCTCTCCGAAGTTTTGACAGAGTCTCCACTTGCGCTCGACTGCTGGTGGTGTCGGGGCCGTCTCGTTGGCTGGTCGCGGGGGTATATCGAATGCTGCCTTGAGACCGTTCGCTTCGCACTGTTCGTTGACGCGGACGCGCAGTTCTTCGAGTGAGAGGCCCTCTCCTTCGTGCACCTTGTGTGCGAGCGTGATCGGCGCAATACATTTGACGTCGCTTGGTGAGCATGGAGCAATAGCGCCGGCTTCGAGGAGCTCGTCAATCTTCTTGTGTACAAACGCTCGCTGCGGTGGCGTCAACGGTCTCTGGTGTACTTTCTTCGAGAAGGTGGCATCAGCAGGTACGTTGAGTTTGTGAATCGCACCTGGGACCGGCGTGACTTCCTTAATGGACAACGCAAAGCAATCTGCAAACTCGCAGATGAGTGCTTGAACAGCTGCGCGTTGTTCTTCGGTTAGATCATCGCCAAGCTGCACCGCGTTTACGATTGCCTGGACGCGTGCAGGTTTGAATGGATTGGTGGTTCTGGTGAAGATATTGTCAGCAGTATCAGGCGGGTCATGGACAGCGTTCACCGGGAATTCGAAAAGGTCTTCGCGTTCGGGCAGTGGTGCGCTCGGTCCTACATATCGGTTCGTGTCGTGTTGTCGATTGAGGGCGTCGTCGAATGTGGGCGTGTGCTGTTGGGGCGCCCTTGATGGTCGCTCTTCTCGTAGACGACGTTTGTTCCGTAGTACGCGTCGTCGTCCTGCGAGCCAAACCGCTCGTGCGATCTTGTACTTCTGCGTTGACGTTTTCTTCCTTTGGCTTGTTGGTGTCGTCTTCTGGGTTTCGGTGCTGGGACGGACGGTTTCGGACTGTGGTGTCGTTGCCTCGGTAGGCGACGCTGTGCGCCCTGTTGTGTACGTATGGTTTTCGTGTTCTTCTCGCGGTGCTGGGTTTTCCGAATCGTCCGCTTGGACTGGGTTGTCATCCTCTGTTGCATCTTCGACCGTCACTGTCTTGAATGTTCGCTTCGTCTTCAATACCTGTGGGAATGCATGATTCAGCGCAGGGTTGTGCGTTCTGATCTCGCAAGTCGCAGTGGAGGACGAAGGTATAGGACTCGACGCCGCCACAACATCGGGTGGACTGCACATTTTAGCGTCCAGGGTGAGACTGAGCCCCCGCGCTTGCAACGCGGCATCTCCCCACGATCCACCTCGCTGATTTCTTAGGACTGCCGTCTGTTGCTGATTCCTTACGGTAATCGTGTCTGCATGGTAATCATGACATGCGCGGAGGGCTTCTAATAGTGGCTTCCCGATTAGGAATGACCACGCACCCTTACTTGGGAAGACCTCGAAGGTGTTCTCAACTCGTACACCGTTGAAATCGAAGATACCCGTCCATTTTCCTTGCGACGGTACGATAGTGCCGTTCGCCATTCGTAATCGCCTTGTCGACGGCTGTACTGCCGTCAACCTATGCCTCACTTTGGGCCATAGTTCGGCATCCATCACATTAACCATGGCTCCGTCGTCTACGAGACCTTTCACTCGCACGGCGGTTCCAGTACTCCAATTATGCAAAGTGAAGTGATGGATGAAAGGCTGCGACTCATGCTTGCCACTTGTAAGTCCCCCAATCGAATATAAGAACGCGTGTGCTGCTATTGCATCGGCCGTTACATGGTCACTACGAGAGTCCGTCCGTGAGACAACTGCTGCGTGTGTGTGGGGTGAAGTACAGGTGCCCGCATGCGTCGTGTCCCCGTGCGCGCGAGTGTTTCGCTCGGGGACTAGCCGTGTCGGGCTGGGATCCTCCTCCTGGACCGCCATCGGATCCGACGTACTGGCGGTCCTCAATCTTTTCCCGTCTGCCACTCGGTCTGTGGGTTCTGCGTGATCGGCACTAGCTGCATCCATCGCCCATCGACGAAGACTGGGCCGCCCGTCTGGCCTGCTGTGAACGCCTGTCCATACGGCCCGTCTACGTCGACGCTCTGGACGCCAGCTGCTCTCCGTAGATCGCTAAAGGCTAGCCCGGCCTTAACGCGCCATGCATTCTCTAGCGAGGGCACGTATGGCCCTGGACACGTTACGTCTCGCCCGTGTCGCTGCATGCCACATCGCCAGCACTCTTCCGACCCAACGGGT
The DNA here is from genome assembly GCA_022385805.1 of Pilatotrama ljubarskyi. Lineage (NCBI taxonomy): Eukaryota > Fungi > Basidiomycota > Agaricomycetes > Polyporales > Polyporaceae > Pilatotrama > Pilatotrama ljubarskyi. The sequence goes on from MU277781.1 coordinate 12,178, forward strand.
AGCGTGCCCGGCGTAAGGGGGTACGGCCTGCTCTCCGTGGGTCGTTCGTTGCGTGGGTCGTGTTTCGCGTGCCACTCGCGCTTCTGACTCTCATAGAGCGCGCGCCCTTCCTCGGTGTTGGGTGGCGGCGCGAGTGCGTTCCGCTTGATGAGCGCGACGCGCTCTTCGGCGGTCATGCGCGGTGCGGGTGCGGCGTAGTACCTCGGGAATGCGTGGGCTGGCGGCCCGACCCATTGTGGTGGCGGCGGCGCGTACATGAGGGGTTGAGAGACATGGCTCACCGGGGTGGGGGCGCTGAGATTCAGCTGGCTGAGGAGTTTGACTAGCTCGTCAGGATTTGAGACCGCGATTGTCTGCCTGTCGGTGTTCTTCGACTCCTTCGCTCCGCCGTCTTCGTGCTTGGTCTGCAGCTGTTGGAAGTACGAGACCTCCTCGTGTAGCTTCACGAGCTCGATCGCCATGACGTGTTTGTTGAGCTCGTCCCAGGTTTTCACTGAGGGTATGATCTTGCCGAACGGAAGCGGGAGCTTGCGTCGCAGCTGCTCGGCGAGCATGTCGGGGACGCGGTACTTCCGGACGAGGTTCATGGTTTCCCGTATCCAGTGGACGTGCTTCGCGATGCGCTGGCCTTGCGATGTCTCGAACTTGAGGAGGTCGCCGAGCGAAGGGACTCCTTCCACCAGAACGTCGAACATCTCCGCGCCGTCCACCTGCTTACCCTTACTCCCTACCCATTCTGCCTGGAATGCCGCCTCCAGCTTCTCCCAGTTCTTCTTCGTCTCGTCCGGCAGCTCCTCGTACCACACCTCCGCCGCGGAGTCCGCCTTCAGCAAGCGCTTGAAGCGTTTGCACTTCGTACTGTCGTCGCAATTTTCGAGGTATTCTTCGACGTCGTACCAGAACTGCTTCGGGTTCTCCTGATTCAGGTCGCCCTCGAAGGTCGGCTTGGGTCCATGGCTGCTCGCGCCTGTGCTCGCTGCCATCGTGTTGTGCTCGAGAGGGATCGTAGTTGGGTTCGGAGAGGGCTTCAAGGTCGTCGAGGGTAGTTGGGAGCTTGGCGCGAAATCGACGACTGATTCGAGATCGTGCGAGGTGACGTTGTTCTGTGCGTATATGAATCCGGCTCCTCGCGCAGGACCGTTGATGTCCGACTCGTCCGACTCTGTTGCGGCTCCTGAACTTGTCTGCTCTGTCTGGCGTGTGGTTGCGAATGGAACCGGGCTGGGCACGGTGGATGGTACGATGCTGGATGGCAGGGAGAAGTCCAATTGCTCAGTGTTGGGGATATCCGTCACGGCGTAGTCGCTGTCGTCGGTCTTCTCTTGTTCGACGCTACGGGAGCTGAATCGTCCTCGCTGATCCCTCAGGGGCCTGGTTTTGCTCTTGCTAGTTGCCAGATTGTCGTCTAGTATGTGACCGATGTTGCTCGAGCGTACTGTGGGCCGTATGCCACTGTCGTCACCAAGATGGAGTAGTCCAGTGTGGACTCCTCTGACGCGCGCGAGTGAGACAAGATGAGAAGATGATAAGCTCCGATGCGATCCCCCAAACCACAGAGTCCAGCTTCTAGTCCTCCTCTCTCCTCCCGACCCCCTCCTCCCTTCCCCCTCCGTCCTCCCAGCGCCTCTCCTTGCTGACTAAGCTCCCGGCCCGCGCTTCCTCCGCTCCCTCCGCTCCCTCCGCTCCCTCCGCTCCCTCCGCTCCCTCCGCTCCCTCGTCCTCCCTCGCCTTCGCTCTCCCTCCTACTCCAACGGTCTGGACGCGAGTGAAGCCATCTGCCCTGAAATCCGCCCTTGCGACCATCACAATCTGAGTAGTAATAGTATACGGCCAGAGCACGGCGCCGCGCGCTGGACATTGCCTCAGGAAGCTCTGAGACTGGAATACGTCCGATACCCAATGCGGGCGGAGGCGAGCCATTCTCGGAAGTCGAGCCGTCCAGGCGCGACCGAAGCAAGAAGGACCGGTGCATGCGCAAGATTACTTCCTCCGTGCGTACGCGAGGGTTCGTATTGAGCGCGCGGCAGAGGATCCGCGTATGTCGGACCAGTGGGCGGTGTGCGATCGTCGTGCAGTATTGTAATTTGTATCGATGCTTCGGGCTCCTGGTGGTGATGATGATGATCATTGCACCAGGGCCCGTCTTCGGGACCGTGGAGAGGGCGGTACCTGTCAGACGGACATTTCGGACATCGTCGTCTCGATGATTGGCAGGTTCCCCGCAGAGCGCGGATGCGGCTCGTACTCTGCAGGCACGCCAACATACCAGACCGACTCGGCCTCAACCCTACATACGTGGTATTGAGAGGCGACGTGTACCGGGACGACGCGGGCTTGCCATACAGAACCTTTGCTGTGCGACGACAGAGCGCGAGGGCTCTGTAGTCCACGTCGGCTTGAGCTCTTGTTAGCCTTGCAAGGCGGAACCCCCAGCCTATCGTCCACTGCCCACATTACAAGGACAAGTTGCGCGGCCGAAAAAGATGCACAGGATCCGTGCCGCTTCCGTCGGATGTGGTCGTCCAGCGCAGCCGTTCTGAGACGATGGAGCAACGCCGGCGTTGGACATCCTAAATGAACAGCTCCTGCCTAAGTCAAGACAGACGCAGATGAACGAAGTCGACGTCGACTCGGGAGCCTAGAGCGCGCTCGCCCAGCTGTCGCCTGTGCCATATTCGCAGTCGTGTACGCTTATTTGACGTCCGAAGCGGCCCATTCAGGGAGGAAGGCGGTACCAGTAGCGGCAGCGGTATCATTACGCTGTCAAATGCCCCCCGTCCGCATGGGTGACTTGACGGCCCTGGAGTGTCGAAGTGCTCAATTTCGGCAGAAGGGAAGCACAGCTGTGGGCGTTCTCACCCCGCGTGGGGGCTAGGCCCTATTGCAGTTCGCCGGTGGAGCATGCCGCCTGTTGCGGACCAATGGTGAGGAAGACTCGATTTAGAGGACTTGCCGTGCACGGAAGAAGGTGCGTAACTTACGGTGTGCCCATGGTTCTATCTCCCTGTCCGCGCGGCTCTATCAGGCGAGCTGTGCGCCGCCTCGCATCGAGTCCACGGGAGCCATTGTCGAATCGGGCTACACAGTTAGGAGTGTTCATTGGTACGTAGCAGTGCGAGCAACGATCAGTTCTTGGGAACTGACAATTGTACCTTTCAGCTGTACATACTGCTCGAGGTCCTTGCAGATGGCTTCGCGGGAGCCGCTAGTATGTTGCACGATCCTAGAGTGGCCATACGGGCTTCCGCATTCTCGGTCGATCCGACTTGAGCTCGGTCGCTGTCCAAAAATCGGAGAAGTTGGCAAGTAGGCTCACCATGTGAGGAAGTAGAGCATTCCATCGAGGTTCTCTCCGTAAGGTCCAGTGATTCGCATGGTGGCAAGCGAAAAGCGTTCGGGGTCTTAGACTGCAGCACCCGGCTTGACAAGTGCGAACAACCGCGAATGACTGGCGTCTCTCGAGATCCAGGGAAGAGCTGGAAGAGGGCCGAGAGAAGCAAGGCACAAGCAAGAGCGTAGCGCTTGAAGGGAAACCGGGGAAACCTGCTTCAGGGCAATTGAGCCTGGATTGAGCCCGTCAATAACGCTCAGCAGCAGTGCGGCACAGTCAACTTTATGTTCGGACACTTGAACGAGCACCAGTTTCTATTTGGATCTGCCACTGGTCTGTCCTTGAATTTGGTAAACGCTATCTTTCAAGAGCTGATGAAACACGAGAAGTGCTACGTCGGCCGCCGAGCGTGGTGTATGCCGCCGTACCAGTGAGGGTGCCCTATCAGCTTGATACCGTACGCAAAGGGATCTGAGAGAGTGCTATCGACACACCGTTGACGTTCTACTGGCTTCCCTTGACGTGCCCTTAGTGCGACGTGGTATGGCATCCGGACCTCTGGGGCCGCAGCGGTGTCTCCGATTAGTGCAGTCGTGCACCGAGAGACATAGAGGAACTGCCATGGTAGAGGCACGTTCGACGGAGGTGGTTTGACAACGGAAGCGGGTCCTCGTCTCGAGCTGCAGTCTTCCCGCGCCTGTGGACCAGTACCGGTCATGCCTCTTCCCATGCCGTTCCAGAGGTATGTTGCAGACCACTCGCCGGAGATCTGAGGGCGTTCATTGCTAATGAATGTCATGATCGGTAGACGAACTTCATTTGCTGTAGAAGCTGCCAGTGTGCGATCTGTGATCTCTGGTGATATACCGGTCCAGGAGCTTCTAGACCCTCTGCGCGGGAGGAGACAGTTCAAGTCTGAACGGGTCCGGAGCCGACTACATCGGAGCGAAGCGGTGTGCGTTCGGTCGAGTTAATGCGGCAGGATGGGACGACCGACAAGGCTTCCTACCTATAATAGGACGACGTGGCAAGGCCCGCGAAATCTTGGAATGGTTTTCAAGTGATGCTTCGCTGTGAGCCTCTAATCCGGTGGCGGGCGTCGATGGAAAGATCCGAATGCGCGAGCTTGGTCGATCGAGTCCAAGCAGCGGCAACGCCTGTCTCACGGGGCAAAGTGCATGTTTACAAATCACTGCTCACCATCTTTCCGGGCAATATCAGCCCGCAAGCCCTTGGATCCAGCAGAATAGCAACTCCAGGCCACTTTGACCGTCCTCCATCGACAGATGACCGATTAGCATACGTGATGCCTCGAGGTCTGCTCGGAGTCTGGGCATGCTAGTCAAGCACAATGCACACGGCTTGTCGCTATACGGCACCTAGAGCCGTGACACGGGCATACACACTGGATGGTCGAACGTCGGGGTGATTGCTCCGTGTCAGTAGCAGCCTTGGCGGAGAGCAGTGGAAGACTTTACCTGCCAAACTGAGAAGTGCGAGGGCTTCGCGAACTTGGGCAAGGTCGTGGAAAGTAAACCGAATGCCTTTGCACTTCATCGACGTCAAGAAGTACTGTACAGTATCAGCACCGTCGGCTGCGTATAATCATCCCCACAGGAGCGCATCGTGTTCGTCGTCGAAGTACCGCCCTCCCTTGACAGGGTGAGTCTCCAGAACATGAGCGATCTCTTTCTTCTCCTCTTCGGTGAGGATGACATCGCCGCCCGCCAGGTTCTCCAGGTTGCGCTCTTTGCGTCTGAAGCACACAAGAATTTTAGCGATGGCGTTGTCGATCTGGCTCTGAAACACTCACGAAGAGCCGGGAAGCGGCAGCACCTTCTCGCCGAGGGAGCCGACCCATCCGATGCAGAGCTGCGCCGGGGTGCAGCCCTTCTTGGCCGCCATAGACCTGATCGCCTCAGCAATGACCAAGTTGTGCTTCAGGTTCTGCAGGGGCGTTAGCGTCGTGTCACAATGTAATTCGAGAGAGCTACCCACCTCGCCCTGGAAGCGGCTGAAGCGACTCCGAGGATCGTTCGCTGAGGGGCGTGCATGAGGGCCCGCACCATGATCGCACAAGCATGCTACTCACGGCCGATATCTTCAGGCTTGGTGACCGTACCCGTCAACAAGCCATGACCGAGCGGACTGTGGACGTGCTCCGTTAGGAAGGATCACTTTGAGCAGAGCTTATAAACAACTCACGAGTAGCCAGCTACAGCGATGTCAAGCTCTGCGCAAGTAGCAAGGACTGTGGGTTCGGACTGAGCGGGTAGAACAACGATGAAATTCGAGACGGAATATCGTACCTTTCTTCGTCTCCTCCTCATAGGAAGTAGGGCTGACTTCGATCTCGACAATGGAGATCGGATATACCTACATTGGAGAATCAAAATCGCGTCCTCACGCTGCCTGTGTACTATACTCACCGCATGGGCGCGTCTCACAGTGGCAGCAGCGCACTCGGAAAGCCCAATGTGATCGAACTTGCCTTCGTTCTTGAGCTCGACCAGGGCCTTCACGGTGTCCTCGATGCTAACAGCCTTATCGACGCGAGCGGGCTGGAAGACGTCAATCTTCTTCTTGCCGCGCAACGCGGCGATCGACACATCTACGCTGCGCCGCAGGTTCTCGGCGCTGTGTAGTAAATAAGCCTCGTCTCGTAGGACAGGAGCGTGTGAGTCGACGCACGAGTTGTCCAGCCCTGGCTTCGCAGGGTTGAATCCGCCCTGACGAAAGACGTTCGTCTGATGTGAGATACGCAGAGATCACGGTGAACGCACCTTGACCATGAGGAACGTACGGTCCGCGTAGTCGGGGTACTTCTCGTAGAAGCGCGAAAGTAGCTCGAGGTTGGCGGTCGACCAGCCCTCGCCATAGAACTGAGCTGCAAGGTCAAAGCAGATCAGCCGGGACGGTGAGAGATAGGCAGCAACGATGCGCACCGCTGTTCAAGACCATCTTGACACCAGGAGGAAGGGCGTCGACGCCCGCCTTGATGGCTTCGAAGGCTTGCTCGTCCGGGACGGGGGTAGGCACCCACCTGAGATAACAACGCAGATGAGGCACTTGTCGATGGCTCACGCAGAGGAACATTACGCACGTCATTGTCATCAACCCGTGCTGCATGTCGTCTCAACCGTCAACAGAGTGCACACACGGGAGTACGGCGTTGTACTTACAATGACTTTGGCTACGACAACGTCCGAAGCCGTCCCTCCGAGCTTGGTAGTGCGGACCATTGTGAGCGGGTGGCGTCAAGTGATTTATAGTGTTCACAGGGAGTCGCAGGGAGAAAGGGAGTGCTATGCGACATCTTGGCCAGACGCAGACGCGTTATATACTGGAGTAGCAGTAGAACCGCAGCTAGGGGTCGCATTCTTGTGTTCTGGAGTACACGACCCACCTCGACCTCCGACATAGATGGCGATCGCGATGCTTGGGCATCAGCTACGTGCGTACAGGCTCGTGTATTCCTGCCAAGCCGATGCGCAGGAGATGCACAGCAGCATTACGAAGACCATGCCCTGTGAAGGCCTTGTTCACGCGCTGAGCGCTGCTGAGTGTCGTGATCACTGGCACTGGCTGCCATTGAGCGTGCGCTGAGGCGGCTGCTCGGCTTGTCTATGTACACTACTACTGTCTCAGTGCTCAGCTCGCGGACTGTCGCTACTGGCAGACTACTTGCCGACATACGTGTACACCTGGCAAGGGTTACCTTCGTGATCAGTGCGAGTATACGCACCGTGTCATGTGAGCAACATGACTGAGGGACGGGGTCTGCTTGCACATCACTGGTCATCTGAGGACTTCGACATTCGGAATGGGCAGAGCGTCTGTGCTAGCATTCGGAAATCGCAACGATTCAGCTGTGAACGTTTGGACACTGAAGCGTGATGGCACCACAGGCAAAGCCCTCCGCCACGGGAAGGAAGGTAACAGGACACGTCAGGAGGATACCTGGGCACGCGTGTCCTTGGCCTAAAGCCTAAGCACCCATACATTTCCCGGCCATTTCCAGGGAGACTTCGGATTTTTACGGTCGTTTTCCTGCCAGTGGCATATACGGCCTTGCCCGCCGTGAGGGTGAGGGGTTCGCCGGTAACTCAGAAAGGACTACCAGATCACATGATAACTGGGGTTGCATAGGCGATGGAAAGCATGATAACCGTACAAGGGCCATACATGGTGGATGGTGGGATGCAAGTATAACATAACAATCGTGAGGGCGGCCACCGAGTGCGCATGCATGGAAGATGATACCGCCCGCCAACCCCAATGCGGAACAGACTGCTCCGTCTGCGCTTCGTGCTGCCGCCGCGCACCATCGACTGCGCGTCGATTTTGGGACGGTGGCTTATACCTTGAAGCCACGGGACTTTCGGCGACCACGGGCACGTTCGAACTATTGGAGAGCGTCTGTTAGGCGAGCAGGTCAAGTGAAAGGAAGGAGAACGCACTTTGCGGCCCTTGGAGATGGTGTAAGGCTTCTTGTGCTTGTGTGGGCCCATGCCGAAGTGCTTGACGGCCTCACGACTGTTCCTCTTGCCACGGAGCAAGATGGTGTTCGAACCGGTAGGCGCACGAAGGGCGAGCTGGTCAAGGGTGAGGACCTCACCACCGGCCTTGAGGACGCGCTCCTTAGCCGCCTGGGTGAAGCGGAGGGCGGCAATGGAGAGCTTCGGGACCTCCAACAAACGAACGTCGTCCGTCACGGTGCCGACGGTGACGATGATCTTCGAGTCACGGTCGGGCGCGTTCTCAGTCTCCTTGACAATACGGGAAAGGGAGAGGGGAGGGCGGTTCGTCTTGGAGAGGAAAAGACGGTGAAGGATCGTCTGCGGAGGCCGAAGCGTTAAAAGTCCGGCTCATTATTCAGGTTCTCATCGAGAATGTATCACCTTGTTGAATGCCGAATCCGTGCGCCGAGCGAGGAAACGGTAGAGCTACCACGGAGGGGACTGAGGGGACTGAACGCTCGCAGCAGAACGGATCGATGCTCACCTTGACCAGCAAGAGCAAGTACGGATCCTCGCTCTTGGGGGCGGTACGGTTGCCCTTCTTGACGTGATGCTTTTGGATGTCGATACCCTACGTGGAACGCAGCATTGAGACGAAGTACGAGCACATCGAGCAGCATAGCGAGCTCACCATCTTGCTCTTGCCGGAATTTGCGGGTCGGGTTCGTCCTCAATACACGATACAGGGGCGCGGGGGCACGCGGTGGCTGATAACTATACATTACCACCATATAAGGTTTGACGTGTCTCGCGGACTCCGAATTGGTCGTTGCGCCTCGGACAAACAAGGCCAAACCGCTTGCTAAGTTCAACCACCATGGTGAGTCGCCCCACGCGTCGCGTCGTCCGCCACGTCGCTGTTGGCGAAGACGTTGGCGGCGACGTGTCCACCTCTATGGCCCATACTCGGTATCCTAACAAACGTACCTTTCTATTGTTTCCAGTACGCCGACGCTGTCCCCGCCGCTGATCCCTACAATGAGGCGTACAACACCGAACCGCCTCCGCCTGCATCTGCTACTGCCCCGGACTCGAGGGACCGGGATCTGCCTCCTCCCAGAGGCCGTTCTCGCTCTCGAAGTCCCGTGCGCTCTTCCAGCTACCGTAGATCGCCGCCGCCACCCCGTCGCCCTCCCCACGCGCCTATTGTTAGTCAGACTTCCCCTATGGTCTTCGCGTGTATACTAACCAGGCGAAGCAGGCGCCCAATCCCTCCAACGTGTTGGGGGTCTTCGGATTGAGCATCCGGACCACTGAACGTGACCTGGACGACGAATTCAGTCGCTTTGGGCGGGTGGAGAAAGTTGTGATTGTGTATGATCAACGAGTGAGTAAACTTCTATGTCGTATTTGCTTTAGCGGCTCATCGCAGCTATCAGTCCGATCGTTCCCGTGGTTTCGGCTTCATCACTATGTCCACTACGGAGGAAGCTACTCGATGCATCAAGGAGCTCAACGGTGTGGTATGTCGATAATGACTTTTATCGCGATTTTCTTGCTTATGATGTGTCAAGGAACTCAACGGACGTCGGATTCGCGTGGACTATTCAGTCACTGACCGTCCCCATGCGCCCACACCAGGCGAGTACATGGGTCACAGGCGGCGTCGGGGCCGCGATACGTATTCTGGTCGTGAGGATCGTTACGACCGCTACGACGATCGCGACCGCCGTGATCGGGACCCTTACAGGAGCAGCCGCTACGACAGGGACGACAGGGACCGCGACTACTACGGCAGGGACAGAGACTGGCGTGACCGTCGCAGTCCCCCGCCCCGCTCTCGTTACTCGCCGGAGTACCGAAGGCGAAGGAGCTACTCGAGGAGTCCTCCTAGAGGCAGCAGCCCCACCCGTGCACGGGACTACGATGCTCCATCGTCTAGCGCCGTGCCTGCTGCGAATGGCAACGGCGACTCTCGCTGGTGAAGCATTCGTGCGTTGACTGTCTTGAGTGTCTCACCCTTGCGGCTCTGCTTTGATATCTGGGATGAGTGGCCCATCGTAGGAGCCCCGGGCAAATGCAAGTTTGTCAAGTCAGAAGGGCGGCGCAGCGGTCTCTTTCCCGCAAGATTTACGTATCCTCAAGTTCTTCCTTTCCCCGTCTCTGGACTCCCGTAATCCCCTTCAATAGCACAAAACCCAAGTGTCAAGTTTCGTTTCCGTACCGCCCCCAATGTCTTGTACTGTTCGCTGTTCTACATTGAATGTTTGCAAGCGCAAGGCGACGGTGAAAGATGGCAAGACTGGCGTTCAATCCAGCTACGGAGCTCTTCGCGTCCTCTTATCCAACCGAGCATCTGGTGAGATCAATCCTTGTATGCTTGCTGACCACTGCGCAGGTTATGCGGTGTCCGGATTATTATGTTATTATGAAGATGGCGTGCCGTGCTGGAAATGGAGGTGCCTATGCCGCAGCACCCGTGACAGGCGCTCCTGTCCATGGCGGTCGGCGCGGCTGGTTCCTCTTGGAGTTGCCGCAAAAAGGTGTAGTCGACGCGACCAGCGGAACGGCAGGGGGGGTTACTTCGTTTGGCTCGAGACATGTACAGTATTCGCAAGTCCAATATATATGACTCGTACGACTAGCTTGTTTGAATGGCCTACACTGCAACTGACGACTGTCCATTGACGGACGCGTTGATTGAAGAGGCTTATAAACCTGCTATGCGAGATGAGAGGGAAGGGCGCGACTGCTAAACATCAAATGTGAGTTGTGCACACATGAAGATGCTTATGCACCATCTCTATGTCGCTGGTTGCTGAGGACCCTGAGGCTCTCGTCCGGTAAGGAGTAAATTGTATCGGCCTCTCGACAGAACACAGCGCTCGGTGGCATGAAGTCGGTTAAGAGGCATACTGGAGAATCATCTGTGCCCCTGGGTAGCGCGCCGCGGAGGACTGAGGTATGGTCACGGTGGGCGGGCGCGTCGAGGTGACTCGAGCATCATGACGTACGTCGGTCGTCGTATCAACAGACAGCTTGCAGGAGTGCCAGGAGAGGATTGCTACCACGCATTTCGGTCCAATTTCGGTCAGTGTCCAGTAAGTGCTCGGATCGTATGACGTACAGTATCTGTACTGACGGCTCACAACGAAGCGTACAGAGAGAAGAGCAACCATCGACTCAGCCCCATAGCTTCAGATCAACGGCAGGACCGAGGGCGCGGTCTCCTAGCACCGGATTCTCTTCCATCAGTCGCGCGACCTCCGCCTGGTCCTCAGAGGACAGCTCAATGTCCCCTCCGTACAGGTTCTCGAGAGTGCGCTCCTTCCTCCTGCATATGATAGTACATCAGTGTGCAGCAGAGGTGGACGGGAATTTCGCTTTTCGTGTGAGGAGAGAAGGAATACTGACGAGGATCCTGGCAAAGGGATGACTTTCTCGCCCAGCGAGCCAACCCAGGCAATACTGAGCTGTGCGGGCGTACATCCCTTCTTCCTAGCGAGGTCGGCGAAGGCTTCGGCGAAGCGACGTGTATAGTCCCAATACTGCGAAAACTGAGTAGTTGATCCGATGCCGCTGAAGACTGGCGCACCTCTCCTTGTACGCGCGTCATTGCCTTGAAGGGACCTGAAGGGGGGTTTGATATGCATCTCAATACCAATTACGAACGGATCAGTCGGAACATACCAGGCATATCCTGTGGACTCTTCACAGCTCCGGTGGTCAGGCCGTGAGCTAGGGGACTGTTACGCTGGTTACTACGGTCCAGAATACCGCCGGCAACATGCACTCACGAATACGCAGCAATAGCGATATCGAGTTCGGCGGCAGTGGCAATGACTGGAAGGCAGTATGTTGAACGCTTGTCTACGCTGAGGTGACTCTAGAGATAAACTACCTTTCTTGGTTTCGTCCTCATACACCATTGGGCTGATCTCGATCTCGACGACGGATACGGGATACACCTGTGCACACTCACTATTCGGGGTGGAGCTCCTGGGCGATCATACGAGAACACGTACGGCGTGGCCACGGCGAAGCGTATCTGCCCTGCATTCCGAAAGGCCGATATGGTCGAATTTTCCCTCGCGCACCATCTCGACGAGCGTGCGCATGGTGTCCTCCACGCTCACTTCGCGGTCAATCCGTGCCGGCTGGAAGAGATCTATCTTCTTCGTGCCACGAAGCGCGGCGATGCACTTCTCGACGCTTTGACGGAGGACCTCTTTCCTGATGTCGTGATTCAGTTGATGGGTTAAGCAAAAGTCGATCGCTGAGATAGCATACGCACTTGCAGCTAATCTGATGGCGTCCAGTGGAGCCGCCCTGTATCTCTTGGTCAACAGGTCACCGAAGGCGAGTCTGATATAGAGAAACCTGCCTTCACAGACAGGAACGTCCGCTCAGCATACTCGGGGTACTTCTCGAAGAAGCGTGCGAGCAGTTCTAGGTTACCTAAGGTCCAACCGTGACCGTAGAACTCCGCTGTGTATGGGGCCAGATGAGGTCAGTCAACGCGTTGCGGAACGGTGTAGGCTGGCCCATGTATTGCACGCACCGCTATTGAGCATCATCTTGACACCAGGAGGCAGCGCGTCGATACCGCATTTGATCGACTCGAATGTCTGCTCATCCGGAAGCGGTGTTGGGTGGATGCTGCTGGACGAGGAGTGTCAATACAGGGAGGCACCACTGAAGGGAGGATAATTTCACGTCATAGTCATCAGTCCATGCTGCACGGTTCGACGGTGTTAATGAATATGAGATGGCCACGGCACAGCTAATTAGGGTGCTTACAGCTACTTTGGCGACGATGACATCCTTGGCCGTACCGCCGAGCTTCGTCGTCTTGACCATGGCTTGCAGGACCTAAACGTGGGGAGTGATGTGATGGTAAGGCGTGAATGGAGATTACTCTGCGACGTTTTATATGTAGAATGCCCTTGCGAGCCCAATGCACGCCGGCTTTAGCTGATGTCAACTGAGTTCGCTTGATTGACAGTGTGGGACCGAACTTTAAGTGCTCGTGTCCACCGTCGAGTACGTATACAGTCCCATGTAACCTCGCCCAGGCGACTTTCCAAAGTACACATTAGGCCAAGACGGGCACAGTAGCCTCCTTGAAAGCCGAACATGTCACTCCGGCAGTTAGGGTCAGGACTTCGTGGGTCATCTTGTTCCCAGGCAGCAGTATGGGAACAAGGCCGTAGTCCTGCGTTATGTCATGAAGATCGGCGTTAGCAGGGGTCCGTCGATAGCACTCGGTGATAGCGCTTACAACACTGCGCTTCAGCGCATGCGTCGTTCGCCAGCAATGGCTGCAACAGAGCACCGAACAAAGCAGGATCCAGTAGCATGACCCTGCGCAACTCCGCCTGCAAGACACTCAGCTGATGTGATAAGGAGAGCTATGGAGACGTACGTCTATTTCAGGCGCGGCTGGACGACAGGCTTCGGCGAGCACTGCACACACTTTCTGCAGCTCTGCTTGGAGCGTTTCGACACCTAGAGTCGCAGGAGCCTTCTCAGCGTGGCGTTGAGCTGCAAAGGACTTGACAGACCTTCAGCTTCCTGACTGCTATTCGCGAGGTCCACCCAACACCTTAGCACCGCCTCCAAAATGGTGCCCTTCCACTTGTGTATTCTCGGGCTGCACATCCTCATTACGGAACAGAGAGCACGGGCTGAAGACAGCTTATATGCGGTGGGGACGCTGTTCTCGGGGCCTGGGATGAGTGGAAAGACTAGCTGGGGAATAAGGGCCTGGATGAACGTCCGCGCAGCGTTGGTACGCGTTCAATGGTCGATGAATCAGGACGCAGGATCACTGACTTTGAGGTAGCGCGATGCCCCAATATCCAGAGCTTCCACGACATCGGGGATAACATCGACCGACGCCTGCAGAGCATCAATGTCACGCGAAGCATACACCCAGATGCTACCAATTATGCTGTCTCCGAGTAATGAGCATAGCTGATCGAATTGGGCTGCCGAACCTCGTGCTGTAGTGTACTTGACAAGGTAGATGTAGGTCCTCGCCGCCGAGCGGATGAGTTTAGGCGTTTCCTGGTTGTGCAGGAAAGTCAAGCACGTTTTGAGAGACTGCCTCAATGTTAGAATGGGTGCACAGGAGCAACATCCCAAGACACTCACCGTCGCAAGCAAGACGTCAACCCCAGTCCGACGTAACAATTCAGCGGGCGCAACTTTGAGGAGTTGCGAGGCTAGATGCACGCCTTGCAGCTTGTATGCCGCCTGGTAGTCGTCGAGAAATGTCATGATCGGCGGGATGAAGAGATGCCATAGTCTCTCGACGCCACGCGTCTGTAGCAAAGTCTCAGCTGGGACGACGACAGCAGTACAGGCAGCGCATACATCAGTGTGACACAAACACCAGGATAAGACGTTGAAGAGTTCGGGGTGGGACTTCCATTCCTGTGCCTCTAGGTAGTCCAGATGGCCCATGGGGCCTCCGGCTGGGCGCGCAAGTTTGCGTCCGGTCTCTACACTGACGCTAGGATGTGGGTTGACCGCGAATATAGGTTTGACAAAGTCATGCAATATCCCTTCTAGTAGGTCGAAATCCGCGTTCTCAAACGAAGAGAGGATGTCTGTTCGTAGACTCAATGACTCGCTTCACCTCACAAACCCGAAGGTGTACTTACTTCGTGCGATAGTCCGACTGGCATCAAGTACCCAAGGTCCCCCGCCGTCAAAAGCGGACACAGCGTATAGTAGATTTGGTTCCGCCGTCTTCGCGATCGCGTCTCGGGAGCGGAGGGTTTCACGGAGAGAGGCTAGGACGTTGCAGGCGTTCTCCTTCCACTGCTCGAGACGCACGATTGTTTCGGCTTCGGAGTCCTCTTCATATTTTGCAAACTCCGTCGGGACGCGCAGATCCTCCAGAGCCTTCAGAATATCAGCAGATGCGTGGCCATGCATTTCGGATGCTCGAGGCAGATGATCAAAGAGTAGTAGGACTCCGCTCACGCGCCGTTATGTATGTAGACTCGGACGCGTTCCCAGCGCGTCGCGGGCGCCTACACGTCTTTCCCTCCGCCGCGCACCTGCCAGTACTCCGACTACTATCAGCTTCTTGTCGCACTGGAAAGCTCATTCTGGTCTGACCTGGCATATTCTTAACACTTTGGAGCTACCAGAGTCCCTTTGTGTCTGGTCTCAGCATGAATAAGACCGTTGCAAGTATGCTAGCTCCTGCACTTCGGTTATATCGCCGCGGTGGCTGAACGGATGCACCACAGACCTGTTCACATCACCATACCCGACTTCCATACAGACCTCCTTGGACTCGCTCGCAACACTAGCAAGGTATGACCCTTCGGGGAAGTATGTTGCAGCGGGACGACACGATGGACTCGGCGTTGTATGGGATTTGGCCACCAGGGGACAAGTACGTTGGCTGGAGGGTCACGTCAAAGGCATTACCAGCATCGAGTGCGTACAGCTCCGAGTCTCAGCCATTGTCTGTCTGACGTTATACAGCTGGTCACAGAACTCTCGTTACGTGATGACTTCGTCGAAGGACTGGAACGTCATTGTATGGGACCTAGCGTCGGACAGCGATCCTCCGCGTCGCCGAGCCACTATACGCTTCGATGTACCGGTGGTCTCGGCTTCATTCCATCCAAGAAATAGGTGCGTACCTGCATCATAAGCACGAGATGGCATAGCCTCATACTTGGTGGCAGCAAGATCGTACTTGTGCTCTTGAGCAGTGGAGAAGCATACATTGTGGACCTGCGACGAGATTACCGCGGTCGCTACGAGCTATGCGAGGTCCAGGACGAAAGCGATGACGAGTCTCAAATGAGCAGGTCAAGGTAGCTATCTTGTTAAATGTGAGGAACCGGAGACCGCGCTCACATACAACACCTGAGGACCGCCTTCTCTGCAGCGCGCTTCGATCCATCCGGAAAGCATGTCTTCCTAGGCACGACACTGGGATATGTCCTTGTCTTCAACTCTCGTACAAAAACAGTGAGTCTTGTTCTGCGGTACAGGGAGAACGAACGTCACACTCTCCCTTACTAGATGGTCGCCAGACACAAAATCTCCGGTGCTGGTATAATTCGAGGACTTGAGTTCACCGCTTCTGGACGGTGGGCTCTCTTATTCATCATTTTGACGCTACTCATTGTAGCTGACTGTTATATTTACTCAGGCGGATGATCACGAACTCTTCGGACCGCGTGCTGAGGCAGTTCAGCCTGCCCGTATATGCGGCACCCACGGCGGATAACGAGTACATCGAACAAGAGCTCGAGCCGACGCATCGCTTCCACGATCCGATCAGCAAGGTCGGATGGCACGCAATGTCGTACAGCCCTGACGGAGAATGGCTCGCAGGAGGTATTGTCCTCGCAAACCCCGTCCGCACGTCAATTAGTCATCCTGATCATGCAGGTGCGGCGGATGATGCGTCCCACAAGATCTACATCTGGGACTCTGTGAGGGAAGGCCTTCTAGCGAGCACGCTCGACGGCGGCCGCGAGCTGCTCACGGACGTCCATGTGAGTGCAAGCAGCTCCCTTGTGTTGCCCTTGTTCCTGATGCGGCGTTGACCCTCGGCTACAGTGGCATCCGCACCAGCCGTCAATAGCCTCTGTGACGAACATGGGCAACATCCTGATATGGCACTGCCCGACTGAGGAGCGCTGGGGTGCCTTCGCTGGCGGGTTCGAAGAGGTGGACGAGAACGTCGAATACGAAGAGCGAGAAGACGAGTTTGACATCGTGAGGGGGCACACACCTTGTCCGTCTGTTTGCATGCTGACACGATCGTTTCCAGGAGGACGAGGCGGATATTGCACGACGCAAAATGCTGGAGGAGGAAGAGGACGTCGATATTGAAGGGGGAGCGACGGATGTGGTGGATAGCGCGGCTGACCACTTGCGCCAACCAAGCGAGAGCGATGAGGACGTGCTGTGGGCTTTGGATGAACCCGACGACGACGTGAAAGGCTGGAAGTTGAAGGTACTACTTGAAGATGAACAGGATTGATCATGATCATTCGTGTCCGCTGCTGTGTTGTGTTGTTTATCCCTTACTCCCTCCATGCGGGCAGTCCTATGGTATAAGCGTACCTGTATAGACCATTGTATAGCATAGTCTTCCCTAGAGAGCCCGGGGGGAGCGGAGGTCTGAAGCCTCGCATTACTGGTTCGGGAATCAGATAATCGGCGGCGCCTTGACGTGTATCGAGCGTTCCATGATAAGCATGCTCACGAGCTCGAGGTACAGTGTATCTCACATCGTGAGAGCACCATTCATATTGCAGGAGGGAAGATACAATGCATGCCAGTCGACTGCACCATCATTCCAGTAAGAGCATACCTTCTACTTTCGTCTACCGCCGAAACTGCGGTTGAGGATCGCCCCATTGCCGACTCGGCAGCTGGGTCTAGAGGAATCACTGCGCCGGATTGAAAACACATCTCATACAACTCGGATCAGGGACTGTACAGGGCAAAGGGAAGCACAAAGTACCATGCGAGATGTCCGCTTCGGGGCTCCTGATACATAGCGAGATAGCGAAAACGAGCAAGAGAAACGGAAAGCGATGCAGACTAAGTACGCGAGGATCGTAGAGGGAACTCGACTTGTATGAAACAGAGCATCAGACAAATCCATGATAACGGACGGCACTGGCCCCGGGCATGGCTGCAATGCGGTCGAAAATGGTTAACAGAAACCGGGTTCGTACGAGATGAGATATACGCACAGGGGTGAGTCATCGTCACATGAACGCGCCCTGCCATATCCTACCATACTGGTACAACCTTCAGCGCACCAATGACTTGAGCAGATGCATAAGCGAGAACTCACGAAAGAGAGAATGGTGTAGACAGCGGAGGCTAAATCGCTTTCACTGCGTGGACAGGGCCTTGCTGCATTGCGTAGGAACAGCTCGATGTAAGACGCGTTACGAACAGCCTCTTGCCACTGCCGGAGTGCCTCGGCAGCAGTCGGTCTCAGCGCAGGATCAGGATTGATCATTGCGCGAACAAGCGGCAGTAGCACGCCCATGTTCTTATATTTCTAAATAGCGTGCGTCAAGTCTGCGCCCAATTACCGACGTCGAAGGAACGTACCAGGACGAATTCCTTGGCGAAGAGATTGCCGAGGATGAAGATATCGACCTTGAAGGGATCATATGGTATGTCATCCGACAACTCAGGTACTTCTTGATCTAATCCATCGCGGCCCAGTACTAGCTTGTTTGTATCGGATGGCGAGAATTTAGTGGAGATACCGAAGTCGACGAAATAGTATGTTGGACGAGCTCTCCAGCGTGGAAGAGTTGGAGCCAAGACATTGATCTGCTGTGGAAGGGAGACCTCGGCCATCGGGTGAAAACCGCGAGGAAAGAGAGCTTCCGCATCCATCATTACGTTCTTGAACGCGCAATCTCTGAATCATACGTCAGATGGAGTTGGCAAGTCTGGGAGAGACGCTCACCGATGGGCCACGCCGTGCTCGTGCAGGAAGGCAAGACCCTAAGGCAACAGGTCACCGAGAAAGCATCTATCATAAGTCATGATAGCGTACCTCGAGCAGTTGGGTCACGCAGTCTATGATGCTTTGGATGGTGTCGAACGGGGGATTATCAATATATCGCAGGTATGGCATGACCATGTACGTATATCCAGGATCCTCCGGGTCTTGCAGCGAGTCCAGTAGTGGCACGGAATGATTCCGAGGGTCCTCACGGAGACGGCTAGACGAAAGGAATGTTGCGATCTCCAGTTCATGAGAATCATTTGGGACCCTCTTCAACTGCACGAGCTTCCCGTCCGATATCCTCCTCGCGTCCATGAGGTTAGGCCGAAAGGGCTGCAAGGCGTAAGTACTGGGAAGGAGACCGGAAGGGGCCGTTCACTGACATGACAGGTTAGGTGGTCTTCTGCCTTGAACACGTCAACCGCGGGATCCCGCCTCCAAGACGGAATCCATCCAGGTCTGTACCGCGAACGGAGAGTGTAGCCGTGAGCCTGGAGGAATGGTTGCCGGTTCCTCCAAAACACCTCGATAGGTGCTAGTTTAGCAAAGCGATCCTTAATGTAATCTTCGGACACCGATAGTTTGGGAAAGCTGGCCATGGCGCCGACTGGAAGGGAGGAGAGCTGGCGGAGGGATACGGTGGCTGAAACGAGACACGCCAGAAGCAATGGCAGACAGTGGTGGCGAGCTAGCGCCGCCCCCCCTACACAGGTCAGCGTGTGCGGCCTTACAAGTCTGAAGTCAGGAGGTGCGCACACGTTGCTTCCGGACCTCGTGGAAAGGGCCCTTATCAGTCCCCACGTTCCGATCAGTCCGAATGCACCCTTCAGGTTCACAGTCCGGGACACGTGGCAATGGACCCACTCACGCCCACAGAGCTATCGCCACGCCGAGACATCTCTGGACAACCCACTACACGCGGTTTGTGCGGCGAGACACTCGCGGAGTCGTTGCAGTCATCAGGTGGTACCATTCGGCCACAATGTGCCATCCTTCTGCTTCTCGTAGCATCACGAGGTGGGTTATGCGTATGTGGGCGCAAGTGAACTGCGCACTGAAAATGGGCCTGCGTGTACAACACTTCCGCCTAATCCCTATGATCTAGGTTCAATCAGTTCTCCGACCCTATACAACGGTTCCACGAGATAGGCGGTGGAATCTCTATGTACATGCCTCATTGTGGTCTGGGATAGGCTCATAAAAGACGGTAGCACACAGAGAGCGATTCCTTGCAAGGCATTGCCGACGCTCTCCGAGCTCTCCTGGTACGTTGGTCGAACGCGCTCCTGTGTCTTCGAGGTTACTGACGTATAGCCTACCAATATAGCACGTTGCATCACTATGGCTGACTCGTCAGCATCCACCGAGTTCACTATCACTGCGGCCGCCTTCTCACTCGTCCAACTAGCCTTCTGCGCCTTGGGCGGTATAGGCGTCTCATACATCAGGAATTGTCCCTCCCAAGGACGTCT
The DNA here is from genome assembly GCA_022385805.1 of Pilatotrama ljubarskyi. NCBI lineage: Eukaryota > Fungi > Basidiomycota > Agaricomycetes > Polyporales > Polyporaceae > Pilatotrama > Pilatotrama ljubarskyi. The sequence continues at coordinate 31,966 of MU277781.1, forward strand.
CCAAGAATGGCGAGATATTATCGAGGGTTGGAAGAGGTGGCTCAACTCGCTTAGCAGTGCTGAGCGGGATCTCTTCGAAGCTCAGACGCCTGGCATGTTATTCATGGCCGACACATTGTTCCAGTAGGTCCACAACAACCTCAAGATTTTTCGCTGCTCATGCTCTACACTATGGAGACAAGAGATACATGTCGAGAGACTCACTGTCTTACTTCGGGCAGCATCCTGGTCGGATCGTTACAACCCTCTCGGCGAACTGCAGGCGGTCTTCGTGTATGCTGATCAGGCGCTCGGCGTTATGGACAGGGAGTTCTTAGTGAGTGCTCTTTCCAGAGAAGATCCCCTCATGCTCTCATCCCTACACGTGTCAGAATACAACCAAGCGTCTCAGGCCTGAGTTTCCTGCTCCTCAACTATCATCCTCACGCGGGAGAGAGTATCAAGGTACATTGCTACCAACCGTCAATCCGCAAGCGATGAGTGCGTGTCTCCTGTTCTTGGTCCGCAATGGCAATGTTTCAATGGCTTGCGCCAGACATCGAAGCTGGCGATCCAGATGCCGGGGCACAGGCAGAGAGCGCCATAGAGACGCACAGGACGTCTATGCTCGCACGTTTGCGCCTTGGTCGCATTGACAGTAAGAACCTCCGTGATGTTGTCGCCCGTGCAAATGGTACGCGATTTCTTCACATGCACAACGTCATTCTCACGGCGGCTCGTTCAGAGGCAATCGGGAATATCCTCCGCGCTGCCCAGGAATACCGTGAATCGCTCCGGCGTGGCGCCGCATAACTGCACTCTCGGTGGGACGACCCACATCAAGTGCGACCTTGGTGCTCAGAACCGGCAGGATCTGACACGCCTATTTGCCATTCGTTCGACCGGTTGACCGTAAGATATGATGAACGACGATATGAATGCCCATACCTCCCGCGCTGGCGCTCTCCCACTCTACTCTTCAGTGTACACTATCTGTACGATACCATAGCGCACATGATAGAGCGTCTCCTTCATCGCCGCCCACTTGAGGCCCTGAGTTGGCCCAAGCCTGCAGCTCGGGGGGAGACTGAGAAGAATCGCACGAAAGCTTCTTGCTCTCAGCGGGACCGGTACACCGGACTAATTTCGAGTCTCGTTGCTTTGTAGAATGATCCAGAAAACCCGCCATTGTGCAGGCGACGTTTGTGCGCATGATGGAACCTAACACCGACGGTAGAGCTGCTTAACTTGCATATCGTCGTGCCGACATTGGACAAGAATATGCGATGTAGCACAGCAGATGAGAACACATGGTTACTCGTATTGTATATACAGGATGATCGTGACGCTGATGAAGAAGCATTGAAGTCCAGTACACGTACTACAGTAACATTGACAAGTAAATGCGAAGGAAAACCGGCGCAACCCAGGAACCCAATGAGCAACCCGAGCGAGTCTATGAGAACG
>MU277781.1:43803-67991 GCA_022385805.1 Pilatotrama ljubarskyi
GGGTGCGGTTCGGAGGCTGTTGAATGTGGATGCACGGAGGATGTCATGTAAGGTTCGGAATGGTCGCGGTCTGTGTTCATGGAAGCGATCTCCGACAGCATAGAGGCAAGGAGATGTAGAAGGGTACTGGAGTCGTACGCGTGGATGTCCACCGGCGCTGGGGAAGATCTTACAGCAGCTTCAGGCTCGTTGTCCTCAGACTCTGAGCCTGGAGGTGTCGACGGATCGTCTTCATGTCCGTCATAGAGAGATGTTCTCGCGGTTACGAAGGATGGCGTCCGCTGTGGCGTAGCACGTCGCGGCGAGGAGGCGGCCTCCAAGGGAGCCGACCGCGATGCAGGGTGGGCTGAGTGAGCTGCATGGCTCGATGAGGACGCAGAAGAGTAAGACGGCGTGACTTTGCGGTAGGGAGGTCGCGTCGACGAGCTCGGGGTGGGCGGTTGTGTTCTATGAGGGACGTCTACAGGAGTGTGCATTGGATGCGGCGCCAGAGCAAGCATGTCTGGAGAAGGGGAGATAAGGTATCGAGAGCGTCGCCTGCAACGATGATGGAAAGCGCGAGCTCGATGTTGGTCGTGATGACAGGAAAAAACAAGAGTGCACTCCTCAGGGCGCTACCGTGACCCACCCGTTACCTCCGACTGTCACGCATGACATAGCACTCGGTCACACACAGCCCTCGGCCGCTCTCGCACGTTGCCTCTCTGGATGGATTTTGCTCGCTTGTTCTCATTAGTACGATACCGTCTCGTCCGCCGGCATAGCTGATGCATGTTCGCTTCACTGTGGCATCTCGCTCCTGGCTTACAGCGTTCTCGCACTCAGTATAACGATCTTCGCATATGTGGCATGGTGTGGCTCTCAGTACGGCTCGGGGTACCTCTATCGGCTACTGCAGATCCTGGATATCTCGACACGCACGGCATAGCCTCTTCTCAATAACCCCGGATAACGATACAGCCTATGTATCTGAACATCTGCTGCGAGTACTCATCAGGCTAAATCTGTACGATTCCAGTCCTGAAGGCCGGACGTGTGAATCCAGCCTCGAGAGACCGGCTCTCTTGGTCCTACGCTCGTCCGTTGCGCGGGTAATGCTATCCGTGCCTTCGTCGTTGTCCTCTGTTGCAGTCGTATCTCCCGTGGCCGATTGCACTTCGCCTCGGTCCGTCGACGCAGCCGTCTCGGCCTGGGAGGCTGAGTTGCGCGGAGCATGCTTCTTGACCTATTGGCACATCGCGAACCAAGGTCAGCTCCATCTCTAAGCATTGCGTCGACGATCCTCGGCTAGAGGTGCAGGGTCGCCACTCACGTTCCTCGGGCCCCTGCCTGTCCCTCGTGTGATATTTCCCGGCCCAAATAGCCTGTCTAGCCGCTGCTTGAACTCGCCCACGTTCGACCAGCGCGCTTCCGTCTGTATGGGTTGAGCGCGTTCCTTCCCACTGCTTCTCTGCTGGAACTCGTCCAACCCATATGGAACCTGCAACAACCACTGTGCGTCGCAAGTCTGCGCTCCTCGTAAATGCGACTGTGTGATTTTTCGGCGGACGAGTGCAGGAGCAACGTGCGTTTCAAGCAGATTGCATAGTGTAATCGTGATCGTCGTGGAAGCTGTGAGAGGGGGTTACTGCGGATGACACCAGAAGCAGGCTGGCCGATGTGTCCAGCTGACGGTGAAGTCCACTTCGCTGCTGGTATGTCCGCAATGAGTCCAGGAGCCGTCGGGCAGTTGATGTTAGGGTCTGTTTGCGTTTTTGCAGATGCAGGTCCACCAATAACTTGCCCGCGCTTCTTGCTATGTTTGCAGATCACTTCTGAGACCTGTGTAGGTCTCTCCAATGACCAATGCTTGCTGTATGGGTTTCCTCCAGGATTTCTGTGTTCTCCTTCAAATGAAAGCAATCAGAAGTGCACATAATCTAAAGAAGGTATAGGATGATCTTGCTCACCAGGGAACAGGGCTGATTTAGCAGGATCATTCATGGTTTGCTCTGGAGTGGTCATGTCTGTATGAGGAAGTAGCAGATAAGTAGCAGATCCTCTTCCTCTGAACTTCCCTCATTGGTGAGTGTTGTCCAGACAGGAAGTTCAAAATACGGAGCTGCTGAGCGGGAATCCCTTGGTGGACTATGATGCACTGGTTAAGCAGATGTGTTACAAGCAAGTATTGTATGGTATTCACCTTGATATCTGAGAGTATGAATGGCCAGCATGAGAGTTGACTAGCATGAATGGCTCCACTGTCTGCTGACCTGGACAAGTGTGATTGTTGGGTTGAGAACTAAGGTGAAATGTAAATGCAGACATGAATTGACCCTGAGGAGGCTGAGAGACATGAGCGCTTGCTGAGCCTATTGTGAGTATCTCTGCTACAGGTTTTGCCATCAGACATTGTGAAATATAGATGGAGACAATTTGTTTTGTGAGCAGGTACACTATTCAACATATAAAAATCCATGCAGCCAGCAACAGGTATGCCTAAAATGTGACTATGCTCACCTTGTAGTGAATTGATTGTGAATGTCCTATACGGTTTGATGATGAAATGGGAGATTGTTGAGCCAAATAGCTATATGAAAGATTGGATGGGAACACATATGTAAAGGTGATGGTCACAATATTAGGAAAGAGGGGGAGCCTGATGAGAATGAAATGTGAGCTGAGCATGGTGACGGAGCCAGGAAAATCATATGGCATATTTGTGCACATTGACCTCCATTTGTGTATGTTGTCATCAATAATGATTACATTCAATTCCACACTTGTAATCAGAGAAGCATGATTGGTGCATTCACAGATGATGACATCACCTACATATGCATGGTCATGCAAGCCTCTCACATGTCAACTCCTGTGAGAAATTGGCCACTCATGCTGTTAAGGAGTTACTATCTGGTATCTTTAAATGACCCATCATGAATAGATCCACCCCCAAAATTGTATAGGTCATGAAGGACTTCACCTCACATCAGGAAACCCTTTTTCCCTGTTTGTTTCATGCAGCACTGCACAGACTGAAAGGAGATGCCGAAGTTTGCTGACTGTGCAGAGGTGCTGGGCTCTGTGCAGCACCATATAGACCTTTGTCTTCAAATGGGCGGGTCAGAGACATTTACTTCTCATAAAACAGACATCCTCCCATTTGGTTTGTAAATGTGTGAGTAACAATAGCAGCACTCAGATCCATTTCTGTGCTGTTTCAGAGCAAACGATGCACTAGAGGTACTTGCAATGTAGTTCAAACAGAGTCTGTCAGAGATGCAGTCTCTGTATGGAGGTGCTGGATCCATTGAGCATCTCCTAGAGCAGTGGAAAACTCTGCTCCAAACAGAGATTTTGCTTTTCCTGATGCAAGTTGTAAATATATTTTTGTACTGTATTTAGAAAATAATTTGGGATTGGCATTGACACCAGAGCAATAAATATATGACATGATGATCTGACACTGGATTGTACATATTGTGTATCAACTGCATATATGCTGGTCCCATCTGCCTGTTGCTACACTCTCAAACGCTGTGATTTGGATGCATTGTATGCTTGTGCACCGTAGTAAATGCTTTTGGTGTCAGATAAATCTGAGATGCCCTGCAAGGCATGATTCCTCCAGATTGCCTTGAATCAGCCTTGCATCACCCCCGAAGTGTTCTCAGCTACTCTCACAGAGCCCTCAACTTGCCTTAAGAAGACATCACAAGGGCAAAAGAGGCCTCTTCGCCCCCTCCTGAGGCATCCGGCAGCAAAACAATTCATTGTGTGGCATCTGGCAGCATCTCAGAAATTTCCGACAGGGGTATAAACCCCAAGGTTTTTTCATAGGTGTAACCAGATATTGCTGTGAGCAGTGCCAGATTGTAGAGCTAGTAGTTCTCCTCAGAAGGTACATTGTAAGCCAAGTTGGAGTGGTTGTGGTTTCACAGCATAGTATATACCATACTGGTGTGATGGCTGCATTTCCCAGTTTCAACAAGGCATGAAGCCCTACAATAGGAGCAGGCCTGTCTTCTAGCAAACCCCAAGCATCTCAATGACCTGATCCTCTAAATTGGGTGCCAAAACTCCAGCCCATATACTACTCGTGGGCGCTAAAAGTATGGAAATGCCCACCTGTTTGGGGGTCATTGACTTTTCACAACTATACTTCACCCTGTATGAGTGCTTTTCCTTATGTACCCTCAATGTCAGAAAATATGGGTGAGTAAGGAGTGTATGATACAGTCTGTGCTTGATTTGCTGTCCATGAATGGGAGATATGAATATACATCTTGACCTTGCCCTCAATGTCTGCTGCTTGCCTGATTTCTCAAGCATCTCTGGCCACATTGGCTAGGCTATCCTCCATACCAATATTAGAAATATGTATGCCTATGGGCTACCTTTCTGGCAAGGCATTTGACGTGAATTGAACCGGCTTGCATAATTTGTAATTAAGGTAACTCTGTCAACGCTCACAACACTTTGTGCTTTGATACCTGTGTGCTAATAGCTTGCACAGCAATTGATGCCCTGCCCTATGGAGGTTCACATTCTTCTCCCCGCACCCTCTTGTCCGTGTGATCATGTATCTGTATGCCAAGCAGCAAGGGAGGGCTTCAACAGAGCTATATTGCATTATTGGGGTTAAAGTGCAGGCCACATGGGTGTCAGCAGGGTTACTCAAATATGAATCCAAGCGAGCCAGTTCAATTCATGTCAAATGCCTTGCCAGAAAGGTAGCCCATAGGCATACATGTTTCTGATATTGGTACAAAGAATAGCCCAGCCAATGTGGCCAGAGATGCTTGAAAAATCAGGCAAGCAGCAGACATTGAGGGCAAGGTCAAGATGTGTGTTCATATCTCCACTTCATGGACAGCAAATCAAGCACAGACTGTATTATACACTCCTTACTCACCCATATTTTCTGACATTGAGGGTACATAAGGAAAAGCACTCATACAGGGTGAAATATAGTCGTGGGAAGTTGACGACCCCAAACTGGGTGGGCGTTTCCATACTTTTAGCGCCCATGAGTAGTGCCCATATACTAGCAGAAGCCTGTCAAGGCACTTATGTTCTGAAGCAGCCTGGTTATATCTACCCTATTGATGTCTTTATTGGAGTCAGCTTGGGTTCACTAATGGGATATTTGCGATATCATTGTACTCAGTAGCACAATAAGCATGCAGTGGCTCAGCAGTGAGAATGAGTCCACCAGTCCGCTCTTGCATGGTTCTGCCCTTCATCATGTCCAGAAAATAGTGATAACAATCTACTGCAGAATATAAACATCGCTCAAACTATTCAGAGCTCTTCCTTCTTCCCATGTGAAGTCCCCTTCTCCTCGGCGGCAGTGAGCGGCAAGCAGAGTGCAGGCGAGGTGACCTTGAACTCATACTCGCACTTCTCCGGTTCAGCCACAGACAAGACCGCATTCTCGGTACCACAAGACATGTCGAGCTACATGAATGCGCGCCATGTGAGTGAGCATAGCATCTCAGCGCTCAGTAGGATGACGTACCGTGACACTCCTTTGTGGCCCGTTCCAGCACTTGGCGCCGCGGGTGTAGCGCTGCTTGCGGTAGTACTCGGGGGAACCCTTCTCGACTCCTGGAACATTGTTCCAAGACTCGAAGCGCCTGTGATGTCGTTGTGAGATGATCGTGCTGCCTCGGTGGACCGAGAGGGATACTCACCCGAGACTGAAGGTAGAGCCGCCCTTGACCGGCTTCTGACGTGCCTCGTCGAAGAGGCATACCTCGTAAATGTAGCTGGAAAGCATCCTTACGGTGAGCACTTGTGCGTACAAAGGCGATGTGGATTGATACGTACTCTCCGACCTCTTTGCTGAGGCAGGTGCCGTCGAGCTTCTTCCACTCCCCGTCAGGACCATACCACTCAGGGTCGAAGAGACGGCTGAGCTCGCGCTCCTTGTCGTCCTTCTCCTTGCGGGTGAGACCCAGACTGTGTTCAGCGTCGCTCAATGCTTTCTGAACGCGAGAGGCATCTGGGGCAGATAGGTGAGCCCGAGTTTCGCACGGTGGGGGAACGGCAACGCACCAGCAGAGGCGTCAGCAGCGGGTTTGACAAGGCCGATGGCTTCGAGCCAGGAAACAAGTTGGTCACGGAGACTCTCGTATTGGGGAACGATCGCATCCGGGAGGTATGCGGAAAGATTATAAACTAAAGGGCATATCAGGAACACCGCCAGCAAACACGGACAATGCACCACTTACGGATCGACATGGGTGACACAGGCGCACCAACGTGCTTGTCGTGCTCATTGAGCAGCGCATCGTAGTCCGTGTTGAGGAGCTCGTCGAGCTGGTGCTCAACCTGCAGCTCTGACCACAAGCCATCGTCGACCTCTTCTTCCTCTTCCTGACCGTCTTGCGCGTCGGAGCCTTCTTCCTCGCTGCTCTCCTCATCCTTCGCAACGTCGTTGATATGAGGCAAACCGGCGAGGTGCTCCCAGCCGCGGACGGCTTCAAGGACAGCCATATCCTGGTAGTTCGGGTTATAACCACTGCGGAGGTTGTCCAAAATGTCGCCAAGAGCCTTCTCGCGCTCGAGATGCTTCTTGTAGTCACGTTGTAAGGACTTGAGCGCGATGACATGTGTCATAAGGGATTGGTAGAGAGCTAGGTTCCGCTGAGCAAGGTCATCATATCGCTAACACGATGAACTTACGTGATTGCTTCCTCGCCTCCAGCGCTGCAGCAGACAAGGACTCCGTCCGCTCGACGAGGTCTGAGATAATTCGCATAAGTCCCGATGCCAATCATCGTGGAAATGCCTTCACCCTTAAGACGTGCAACCTCCTTCTCACGAGTAGCAATCTCTTGTTCGGTCTGAGCGAGCTCTTGTTCAAGCCGCTTCTTCTCCTTCTGGGCGAAAGCGATGTAGGTCGAGCGGATTTTGGCTCCCTATAGAGGCGATCAACAGCAGTTGCTCTAGCAATATATGTGATACGCACCGTCTTCCGTAGCTTCTGTTCCGCTTTGACGCGTTCTCGGTAAGCCTGGCCGACCTCCTGACAGACGTTCCTGCAGACTCCCGGGGCCTCGTCCGAACCGTCACAACACTCAGGTTCTTCGAGCATTGTCAGCGTGACCACTGCACGCATTAGCAGTACACATACCGCAAAGACCGTCGTTCACTCTCGAGCTGGGTATATATGAACCAATGTGGCCCTCGTTCACGCAGTAGAATCGGGAATTGGGGCACGCGCCGGTGCCTAAATGGCGACACATTAGGCGTGAATATCAAATACACACATCTGCAGCCTACCAGGCTCGTCGCTTCCATCCGGACAGTCGCAGAAGTCGTCGTTCACCGCTGACCATTCGATCGTTTGAGAGCCGTCCAAACACTCCCAGACATCGACAGAGCCCTTCCGCGTAGGAGTGTAACGTGTTGCCAATTCAGGAGCCACTCCACGAGGTCGGCTGGTGCTCGCAAGTGCGTGCAGAGGGATGAATAAGAGCAGCCAGGAGAGCATGAGAGCCAGTGGTGAGGTGATGCTACGTGGAAGCGCGTTCGCTGCAGTACTGCATCACCGTCACGTGATGTGAGTCGGTACCTTGAGAGAACCTCGCAAGTCGAGCGCACATAAGAGCCTGCAAGGCGTCGCTCAGACATTGTTATCCCTCTTATACGCAATGGTGTTGATGTCCAAAGATCACACGTACTATACAGGCCACTGAACGTGGTCTGAGCCGTAACCTTACACAGGACCAGGAGCAAAGATGAGAGAGGCGCCAACGGGCCGAAGCCAACGGAAGCGCCCGTGCTTCAAACAAGCGCCCATCCTTTCAGTCGCCGCTCGGCAGTTTGCGGCCGCCACATTGGGATTTGCTCGACTGCCCGCCAACGCCATCGACAACACCGCCGACCAACAAGACTGTGAGTATGCCCCTCTGCGTTCTCATGAAGGCTCTCGGACGGCTACCTGGATGTTGTTGGACGGTTTCAGCGCGAAATTGCGGTCCGAAACGGTGCATTTTCGGCTGGATGGACTCGGCGACATCTGGATGAAGCTCTCCTTGCTCCCGTCTCATTCTGCGCTCCCCCTCGCTTTCCTCTGGATTTATCTGCTTACGCCACTTTCTTCATAGAATCAGCCATGGGTAGGGTAATTCGGGCACAAAGGCGGTCGCACGCTATCGTACGTGGTCTCCGCGATATACATATGGGCCGTCATTCTGAGCTAGCGACCGTCCTCTCAGTTCAAATCCCACACCCACCACAACAAGGCGCCTGCGCAGTTCCGCCCCCTCGACTTCGCGGAGCGCAATGGCTACATCAAGGGTATCGTGAAGGAGATCATCCACGACTCTGGCCGGTCCGTTGATTTCTGGGTGCTCTGCATGTGCATGCGCTAACAGACACGCAGTGGCGCTCCCCTTGCCCGTGTCGTCTTCCGCGACCCCTACCGCTACAAGCTCCGCAAGGAGACCTTCATTGCGACTGAGGGTCTCCACACTGGTGCCTTCGTCTACTGCGGTAAGAAGGCCCAGCTCGCGGTCGGCAACGTCCTCCCCGTCTCCCAGCTCCCTGAGGGTACGATTGTCTGTAACGTCGAGGAGAAGGCTGGTGACCGTGGTGCGCTTGCTCGCACGTCCGGAAACTACGCGACTGTCATCGGCCACTCGCCTGATGAGAACAAGACCCGTATCCGTCTCCCCTCCGGCGCGAAGAAGACTGTCTCTGGCAGCTGCCGTGCTACCGTTGGTATTGTCGCGGGTGGTGGCCGTATCGACAAGCCCCTGCTCAAGGCTGGCCGTGCGTACTACAAGTTCAAGGCCAAGCGCTACAAGTATGCGTGCATATTCTCTCACCAGCAAACATCGCTGACGATCTGTGTAGCTGGCCTCGTACTCGTGGTGTTGCTATGAACCCCGTGGACCATCCCCACGGTGGTGGTAACCACCAACACATTGGTAAGGCGTCGACAATCGCTCGTTCGGCCGTCCCTGGTCAGAAAGTCGGTCTCATTGCTGCGCGCCGGGTACGTCACATACTCTTTCCTAGCGGAATCCGCTCTCATTTGTTCCTGTCCTCCAGACTGGTCTGCTGCGCGGTACCGTCAAGGTCAAGGAGGTGTAAGGAGCTCGGTGTTGGAGACTTGTACCTGTTGTTCTTATGCTCTACCTCACTTGCACGATGTTACAAAAGCTTTGTATGCAGTCCATTGCATATGCATCATGACCATGCTCTTGACCCACGACTATTTGAAGAGACTTGAGTGATATCTGAGATGAGACGTCGTAGATGAGCTTTGTCGCCGAAAGAATGGTGGTAGAGACAATTTAGGCTTCGATGAAGCGTGCTTGAACCGGGTCCCGCTATGCCACTGATTAATGCCTGCGCGCGGAGATTTCTCTTCTCTTGCGCTCGCACTTATTGACCAAACGGCCACCGACCGATGGATGCGATCGCATTAATGAAAGAGGTCTCGACAAGGCCTGAGAGGGCAACATCTGGGCCGGGAAAGGGAATTGCCGCTTCATGAGCGGGACTCGTGACGTTCAGGAGGAGCGCTGCTCCCTGCTTCGGAGTCGGCCCGGTTAAGTACTTGCCTAGCTCTCCAGACAAGGTTGGTCCACTCTCTACTCGCCCGTCTACTCCCCTACTTACCGCCACCATGTCCCAGTCAGCGTACTACCTTGGCATTGATGTCGGCACGGGCTCTGTCCGCGCGGGCCTCGTCAAGCACGATGGTACCCTCGTGGCGACCTCCACCGAGGACACCATCACCTGGCGCGATCCGCAGGATCACCGCATCTTCGAGCAATCCACGAACAACATATGGGCTGGCATGTGCAAATGCATCAAGGCCTGCCTCCAGGAGGCCAAAGTCTCCCCATCCGAAGTCAAAGGCATCGGCTTCGACGCGACGTGCTCGCTCGCGGTCTCCGACATGAACGGCGAGCCGGTGGTGGTGACCAAGGGCGATCAGCTTGGCCAGAATGGCGATCGCAACATCATCTTATGGGCAGACCACCGCGCTGAGAAGGAGGCCGAACTTATCAACAGCACAGGGTCCGTGGTGCTCGACTATGTCGGGGGCACCATGAGTGTACGTTAACCACTTCGTCTCGCTTCATCAACCCAACACTGATGTGTGTATACCACAGCTTGAGATGGAGATTCCGAAGACTCTTTGGCTCAAGCGCAATATGAAGCCGGAGCTGTTTAAACGCTGCCAGTTCTTTGACCTCCCCGATTTCCTCACCTACCGCGCGACTGGCTACAACCGCCGCTCCTGCTGCTCTGTCGCGTGCAAGTGCTCTTATGTCCCGACCAAGAATGGTTGGCAGCCCGACTTCTTCCAGAAGATCGGTTTGGGCGAGTTCGTGGAGAACAACTTCGAGCAGCTCGGCAGCGAGGAAGTCCTCACGGCCGGCATGCCCATTGGCAATGGTCTGTCCAAGCAGGCGGCCGAGGAGATGGGTCTGCTCGAGGGAACTCCTGTCGGCAGCGGTGTCATCGATGCGTAAGTCTGATATGTGGTCGTGGAGAAGCGGATTGATGACCCCTCTCTAGCTACGCTGGCTGGCTCGGTACCGTTGCTGCACGGTACAAAGTCAACGGGAAGCTCTCGGACGAGGTACCTAGTCTTGACGAATCGAGGCATCGCCTAGCCGCGGTTGCCGGTACGAGCACATGCCACATCGTGCAGGCGAGTATTATGCGCTTTGGAAGTGGCTTCCATACTTAAACCTGCTTCAGAGCCCCGAAGGTGTCTTCGTCAACGGCGTATGGGGACCGTACAAGGACGTCGTGTTCCCGGGATGGTGGATGAACGAAGGTGGACAGTCCTCTACTGGTCAGGTCAGTGGACCATGTAGATTCCAGACCGACCGGGACTTACAAGCGTCTCCAGCTTATCGACTTCATGATCACGACGCATCCTGCGTACCCGAGACTCAAGGAGCTGGCCGAACAGCAGAAGACTAACATTCACGAAGGTACGCTGGCCGGATTGTACAAAAGCCTCGGTCCTGAATGTCTTGAATCCCAGTACTGCAGAACGAACTCGAGAAGCTGCGTGCGGAGGAGAAGGTGGAAAACCTTACCGAGCTCACGAAAGATCTGCATTTCTACCCTGATCTGCACGGTGAGTTTGCACGATCTCGGGGCTGACAGCCTACTGACTCGGTGTTACTAGGGAACCGTTCTCCGCTCGCGGACCCTCGTATGCGCGGCTCCATTGTTGGCCTCACCCTTGTACGCCCTTCTTGCAGACAGCTGGCCGTGATATTCGACTCAATAGATTTTTGCAGGACTCTAACCTGGGTGACCTCGCGCGCAAGTTCAACGTGACCCTCGAAGCCATCGCGTTGCAGACGCGCCATATCGTCGACCAGATGAACGACAAAGGCCACTCTATCCGCTCCATCTACATGTCCGGCGGACAGGCGAAGAACGCGATGCTCATGCAACTCTTCGCAAACACGTGCAACATGCCCGTCGTGCTGCCGCAGAGCAGTGGCGCAGCGGTCGTCCTCGGGGCTGCCATGCTCGGTCGTTTCGCCGCGGAGGCGCAGCGCAAGAACCTCGGCAAGGAGCAGCGTGGCCAGGCGCTATGGGAGATTATGGTACGTCTGCCGATGCGGTAGGGGCGTTCGGTGCACGTGTACTGACTTGATACTGCAACAGGTAGAGATGACGCCGCCGGGCACGATGGTACAGCCTGCTGCCAGCCCGAAGGAGAAGAAGCTCCTCGAAGCGAAGTACAAGATCTTCCTTGAGCAGATTGACATCCAGAGGCGCTGGCGCAGGGAGATGGAGGAGGCCGCCCGCTGAAGCTGAAGGCTTGTGCCGCCATCTTGGAAAACGATCACGGAGAAGGACGCTTGCATAGACATAGAGATGCAATGTAACAACACGTCGGTGGACTCGGTGCTCTCTGTCCGTGAGCTTGTTCACGTGTGGTTGTATGTCGATGTGCCCGAGATCGTCGAAGCCCACACATGTAATGACCGTCGAAAATGCTCTCCGAGAGGAGCGCTGCGATGCATGCATTGAGAGGGCCAGGGGAAGAGGCGCCAAGACGCTGCGGTACGACCGCTTCTACACTACTTCTACAACTACGTATAAGAAAGCCAATAAAGAAACACATCATATGTACAGACAAGTCCGAGAAACGACCACATAAGCTGACAGTGCTACGATCCGCGCGTGGGCGCAGGCCTCAGATTTTGAATAGGCCCGACGTTCCCCACACGGCGGTGTTGTCGTAGCACCGCCAAGGATACGTCGTCTCGACGCGGCACTCCTGCGGCCGCTCGTACCGTGCCGTCGGTGGCGAGAACGGCTCGAACCGGGGCGAGTCCGCTGGTGCAACGTACGGGTCCGCGGCGTACCACCTCACACGCGCCTCCATCTCCGGATCTCGACGCGGTGGATGGTTAGGGTGCGGCGTCGAGGGGCGGCGCGGCGGAGCGAGGTAGGGGTTGTACGACGCGCCCTTCGGGAGGTGGGAAGGGTACGCGTCGGGAGGAGTGATGACTGGGGGTGTCGAGTTGTAGGAGTCCGGCGAGTCCGGATACATTAGGTCAGGTAGGTTCGCCATGGTTGGCGCCGACTCCTCGGCGTGCGCGTGCGCGTGCGGGCGGGGGTGGATGGGGTAGCGGTACTCGGCGCGCTCGCGGTGCGCGAACACGGAGCCGGTGCGTGCGGACTGGCGCCACGCGTCCGCGCCCTTGCGCGTCGCGCGCATGAGGCCCTCGTGGTGCGCGAGGAGGTCCGCGTCCGTCACGCGCATCTCGAAGTTGAGCAGATAGAGGAACTCGCGCTCGATCCGGCATATGTCCGCCTTGCTGAAGACGCAGCTGCAGCGCGCCCAGTGCTCCGCTTTGACGGGCGCGTCGTTGATGTACTGCAGGCGCCGTGAGAACTCTGGCTGCAGGGTCCGGCGTGGTGGCGAGGGAGGCGGGACGTACCTTGAACGCGGTTATGAGCGCGCCGATGGCGAGTCGCTCGCAGACCCAGTCCTCCGAGTCGATCTCCAGGTGTTTCCGGATGCGGTCGAGGTAGACGATCGCCACAAGGACGGCGGGGGTGTCCATGCGCGTGTACTCGAGGAACGTCTTGACGATCTGCGTCGTCTGCATGTTCTTCAGTCCGAACGCGACCTTGTACGTCGGCCCGATGAGGGCGCTCGCCACCGTGAGGGTCACGACGTCGAGGAAGTAGTCTGTGGCGGGGGCGCGCGCAAAGTTCGGAAGCGCGCTACAGGCTCGCGCGAGGAAGGCGACTTACCGAGGACGCTCCACGACAGCGGCGTCTTGACCATCTCGACCACGCGCGGGTTGTGGTCCCTGGGGTCGACCCGGCTAGCAGGATCGACGGAGCAGGCAGGGGTAGTGGCGCAGGACATGGAGAGGGACATGAAGGCGGGGGCAGAGGAGGTCGCAGCAGAGCCCATTGTGCAGGTTCGCCGGGCTCGTGGAGGTATAAAAGGGCGCGGTAGCAGGATATCTAGATCGACGGATGCGGCAGCTGCTGCAGACTGCAGACTGCGGGGACGGACGAGGGAATATGAGCGTGGGTGAGCGAGCGCGTGTTTTGTCCGGCGAGAAGCCTGTTGGTGGTTCAGAGGTGCTGCTGCTGCTGCGGGAGAGGAAGTGGCGAACGCAACTTATATGAAGGGGAGAGGATAGGAGGCCAAAGCGGCCTTGCGGCGCATTAGCCAGAACAACCAGGAGCGCCTTCCAAAGCGGTCGCGAAGGCCCACATGGACCTGCGAGTCTGCATGGCGCAAGTCCAAGCGTTGATGTACGGATTGTCCGGCGCGCGCGATGCGGTGTGTTGTGGCGAGTGCGCGAGGCACGGGAAGACAAAGCTAGCGCTGGCCTCGCGACGGGGCTCTGTTCACAAGAGACAGAAGGTCCAGAGGTGCCGCGGGAGAATAAACGGTAGGGGCAATAGCCTTTGTTAACGGCAAGAGGGAAGGCGACGAATGGCGTGGACCATTGTGCTTTTGGCGCCCACCAAGAAGCTGTGCTCCAGATTCTCCGCGGCTGCAGCAAGGCGCGCCGGGCGCGTGCACGCAGCAGACCCATGAAGTGTCCTACGCTCGGACCAAGCACGGAGTCAGCGAAAATTGCAAAGCAAGGTAGGAGATATGATACGAAGGCGCTGCTCTGACTCGATATGACACGCCTGGACCAGAGTCCCACTGATTGCAGGTTGAATGTCTCAAGTCTCTCCGTGATGGCACACTGATTGAAAGGCTGGGGCATGTCAAGGCATGTTTTGTGGTAGTGAATACATATGCGTGCATGCGAGGGTAGAGAGCAAAGATCGAAGAGAATCCCGAAGCGTTTAGTCAGAGCCGCCGCCCGTTGAACGTGCTACGAAAAGATCAAAGCGTCAGCTTTCTCCTGTCCTCGCCCCTCCGCAAGAATATACGCACTGTAGATGAGCTGGCCGCTGTGGTGCACGATCCGCTTGATCTGCCCCTCCTTCTCCAGGTGCCTGATCGCGATGCGCGCGAGGGATCCGTTGATCTTCAGCCGCTCGATGAGGATGGACTGGCTGATGAAGCGGAACGTCGGGACCTCCTTCAGGATGCGGTCGTACGTCGGCTTGTCGAGGACGACGGCGTGCTGCGCCTTGTCCTTGACCTTGCCCTTGGACCACTTCTTCTTCTTGGCAGCCTTGCCACCGCTGGACGACGTGGGTGCTGCTGCCTTAGCCTTGGCCTGCGCGAGGGGAGAAGAGGGACATCCGATTAGTCACAGACTCAAAGCTCAAGGCGTCATCCGGAGCGGCAGACAGCCATCCATGCGAACCCGACCCCTCGACGCCGCGAAAAACGGCTTAGAGGGCTCGATAGCACGTTGGCGGGCCTGTCTGTCGGCTCATAGGACTGGCAGCGGTACTCACCATTGTCTTGACGGCCTTTCGTGGGTTGCTGGGAGCGGCGGTCTCTGAGATCCCTCTCTGCTAAGGCGCACGGCTGATGCCGATCGGAACCTGAAATCAAGCGCCCAGAGGGGAATAGGCGCGCGTACACACTACTTAGCATCGACTGATGCTTCAGGGAATTCATCGTTAAACGTTCATGACCGTTATGGTGCAGAACAGCTTCGTTTACACTCTCGAATACACCCACAGCTCATGGCCCTACGGCGAGTTTTTCACGACATGCATTCGACGATTTATAAATTGATGTAATGTAAGTTGTTCTGTACTGTTGTACCTGGACGGGACTTCGTACACAAGCGGCCACTGTGCGCAGATCTATTCGAGCCAAACATCCCGGACTGCAGACGAAAGTGAACAACTACGTGCTCCCCTTGGCATTCGCATGCTGAAGCCAGTACTTGCACGAGTTAGAGTTTCCGCCGTTACCAAGGATAATCATCGCGTGCCTATGGCCGGATCCCTTGCCTGCCTTGATGGGTGCCGAAGGCTGCACGCACCCGAAGCCGGACTACGTCCTGTTCCTGCACTGCGTCGAGCGCTAGAATCAACGCTGTGTGCTGAGCAGGGGTAGACCTGCGCTGTGAGCAGCGCTGCATCATCGCGTACGTTACTTGCCTGCGAGTCAGTCGGTTGATGACGACTGGCGTAGAAGAGACGCTGTTTGCTTTGTATGCGCATCCTCCGGCGATGCAGCGATCGTCCTCGTTCTGCTCCAGCGCTCGGCGCCAGATACTGCAGTCTCGCTGGGGCTTCGCGAAGAGCAGTAGCGAGTCGCGTCGGTGAGTAGAATGGAAGCACCATATCTGAATATTGCGGTTATGTCAGTGAATCAGAAAGACATCGCTACAAGACGGGCGCTGCTCACCGTCAGAATGAGTTGTTTCCATTTCCACGACAGCGCTGCCGCCATGGACGTGCAGTCCAAAGTGTGCTGGGACCTCACGACGGGATCAATCTATAATGTGCGGCTGACGGACGATCAGAAAGACTTTGCGCTCAAGTGCACATCGCTACATACCACGCAAGATAATGACACGTTTGGGCGGCCAATGGAAGACCGCAAGTCAAGGACGGGACGTCATTCGGGCATTCGTTCCGTCGAACCTATCGTGTTCGGGGGAACATATATGACCGCGGGGGCAGGGCGGATGGCTTGTGCACGCGTCGTTCCACCCACGGTGGACGTCAGAAGATCTTGGGCATGGGAGACGACGGGCTGATCTGCGGAGGGTTAGGCTTGAGAAGCCGGTGCTATCGTTGCGGAGAGCGATGTTCCTAGGACGCGGGTGCGGCCTGAGCATGCGCGCAGGTTCCGGGGTAGACTCGAAACCAGCCGGTCGGGACGCACGTGGAAGCTGCCAATCGGGGTTTGAAAGGCAGCTTGCGTCCCAAACGACTGGTCAAACTCGGGGGGGTCCTGGCAGGAGCACCGGATTAGGCAGGCGTGTGAAAACGTACTTAGCAGTACGCGTATTCTCTACCTTGGGGAATCTCGAAGAGGAGGGGACAGCCGTGTACAAGCTGACTCGAGAAGCTCACAATGAAATGCATTTCCATATTATAAATCGTCTAAGTCTAATGACAGCTCCTCTTCCTCCGCGAAGAACTTACGTGGATCATAGTCATCCTGGTCGAAGTGCTCCCACAGCTCCTCATCGCCCTCTTCGTACAGTGATGCGGGCAGCTCGCTGATGTATACGCCTCCTTGAGTGCCACCTTCAACGGCGCCAAGCCCGGTCGAAGCGGTCTGTAATGTTGACGAATAAATGAGTATTGACAGTCACACTGTGAGCCACTGTGCGAGCCTACCTCGGAGTCGCTATGCGCACTCGACTCCTGCTCGCTCGTTGTCGCCGATATCGGTGCCTCGCCCATAGGCATATCAGCCAGAGGCGTCATACGCCGCCGCCGCTGGAGCTGAGCGAACATCCGGTTGTACTCCTGCAGTGGCCCTCGTAGTTGGTCCAGTCCGGCCGAGATGACGTTCAAGACCTCATCTTCGCCCTCAATGACGCGCCCGCGCTCGATGTCGTACACGTTATGCATCCGGAGCTTCTCACTGATGGTCTTGATGTCTCTATGGAGCTCCGGACTCTGGTGCCGACTTCCGAGTCGCACGCCGAGGTTCTTGTTGACTTGCGAGGCGAGTGTACGGAGCAGGGTGACACATGGTGAGATGGTTTGCAGCCATTCCCACGACGCGTTGCTGCCCTGCGCTTTATAGATAACCTGTGGGAGAGGCATCAGTCGTGCACATCGGAGCATGGCAGGGCACTGGAACGCACCTTGATCCAGTAATTCATGTGCTCTTGAAGTAAGTCGACAGGCACCCAAGCGTTCGCCTTGCCGGTGGAGTTTACTAGCCAATTCTTGATCATGATGCGCCTGCGATTACGTGTGAGATCGAGAGACGCGGCAGACGATTCGTGAAGACGCACCTTAGAGGCTCAGGCCAAACGTGCGTGAGGTTATGAACGAGGTGGAGTAGCTCGTGGGCGTACTTTGTGCGCCCGCTTCCCCGGTACATGAGTGCAAGGATCTTCAGGACGCGCACAATGCGGCCTGAGTAGCCGCCCTTGATCGCGTCCGTGAACTCGCGCAGAACCAGTGCGTCGCGGAGGAAGAGACACGCGTTCTCGTATACCATGTCGCCTTCGCGTGACTCGGGCGTCTTGGGAGCTAGGGGCGTTTGGCCGGTTGCCTCATGGTAGCCAGAGTGAGAGGATGCGGCTCCCGCCTGCACGCCCGGCGGGTCACGCGTTCCGGACAGTTGCACATCCACCGCAGCTCTCGTTGGCACCGGACTCTCCAGTACTGCAGTAGGCGTCGATGTGGCTGCAGGCGAGCTTGCTGGGACAGAGGCAGAGGAGGCAGCAGCGTCTTGCGGGGGTAAGGGTGTACAGTCATTGGGAGATGGCCGCGCGAGCTCCGCGTGACGGTGACGCCGGAGTTTTGCGACTTCTGCGGGGCTACCGAATTTCTTAAGGATTTCAGCGGCGTGTGCTTTCAACTGGGTGAACGTCACAGTTCGAGCGTATTCCTCAAGGTCGGAGCATCCAGAAACAAGCTCAAGGCAATGGTGGATACACCCGCTGAGGCTGGTGAAGATCAGATCACGGCATGTGCGGTAGGGGGGAAGAGAGCTGGTGACGATAGGCTTCCGATCGAGGATAGTGTTCCAGAATGACAGACATGCGGGATTGCGAGTCCCAGACTGCGGATCGCCCCAATGGGTCTCAATGATACCGTGCGTCAAGGCCATTTGATGATGGAAGAAGCCGGGGCCGAAGACAAGATGACCATATGAGTTCGCCAGGGACTCGTGTCCAGCACGGTTGCTGATAAGAGTTCGAAGGCGAGCAATGGAAAGCTGGTCGCCAAAGACAGGACGGACGATGCCGGTGAACTTCGTAGTGCCGACGTCGAACCCGAGCTCCGTGAAGATACTGTCCATGACCTCGGCATTGCCGGTGACGCTCGACTCGTCAATATTCATGGCAGGAAGAGGGTGGACCTCTGTCTGGTGGAGAGGGATTGTATCTTCCTTGTCGGGCAGGCATTGAGAGACGGCAGAGCGGAAGCGGGCGAAGGACTCCGAGCTGTCGACGATGATGCGCAGGATGGAGTGCTCCAGCGAGCTATGGAAGAGTCGTGCTTCCTCCGGGCTGTGGAGGATATCCTTCAAGGCCAGAGAGGGTGCAGCATCGAAAGACTGGAGAAGGTCGGAGGTGAGCATGTCCTCAGGCTTCGCGCCGTAGAGAGGGAAGATGGTTGCGCAGGTCCCATTCTCTTGCGAATCTTTGCGACCTAGGATCTGTTCAGCGATCTTGAAGACCATATTGATGTTGTCGTACACGTGCCCACACAGCGAAGAGTGAGCGCAGCGTCGTGTTGCCCGTCGACAGGCGGTGGAGATCCGCCTCAGCAAGCCTGCTCCGCGATGAAGGAGAGGAAAGCCTGCCGTGGGCGCCTGAGGACTGCCGGACACGTTCCCAGGTTCATCAATTGGACGCTGTACGGCGGCACAAGGGCGAGGCTGTTCCTCTGCTCCAGTCTCACGAGACGAGTCTTCATGCTGCTCTTCGTCCTGCTCATCACTGGCGCTCCCATCTTCGTTCTGCATGGAGTCCTGCGGTGTGTCTTTCTCAGGCCAGTCTGGATCCTCCGTGTCTTCGTCCTCCAAGCGATCGCCTCCCAACGCCGTCTCGGAAGGCCCATGCTGTCCATCTACGAGCGTGTCGTTCGCGACGACTAACGTGGGGATTGCATCCGGTGAGCCATCACTTGATCCTGTACATCTCTCATCGTCATCTGTCTGGCCAGCATCAGTGGAGACGTCCGTCGTGCGGCTCCCTGCGATACTGGGATAGCTGCTGCAGAAGCCGAGGTTGGAGAGGACAGATATGATTTGCCGTTGCGCACCGGTAGCGTACAGGTAGAGTCCCACAATGTGCTTGACATAGCTGTTGTTCTGACTCCGTTCGCCTAACAAGTCTGTCATGGCAGTGCCGACCCTCTGCAACAACTGTGAGTACGTTTCTGTTGATATTGACCATGAAACTTACCTGCTCCTTCCGCGCAGCCCGTTTCAACAAAACCGAGTTCTCAACAGCGTCTTCAGGTGCGTTATCCCTACCCACCTTCTGGCGGTTCGTTGTACTGAACCGGTGCATCAGGGTGGACATCGCGGGACACAGCGTGCGCAATGCGGCGTGGATTCGCGCGAGATCAAAACCCAACACGAAGTCTTCGGAGATCGTCATCTTGCGGGACTGTAGTAGACCGTCGTGCGTTGCCCTATCGCCCTCCCTGCTAACCACTGTACTCATGTAGTTCAAACTCCAGTCGAGAAGCCGACGCTTGCCCGAGCGCGTGTTCTTGAAAGCCCATAGGTCCAGGATACGTTCCAGCTGGCCGGCAGCTCGGAACATGCCCTCGTAGCGTATGCTCCTCATTCCCGACTTCGGCGCAGACACATACTCAACGAGGTCACCCCAGGTCTGTCCGCCTCGGTCGAGCTCTGCAAGTGCGGCCTCGAAGGAACGTTTTCGGTTCATATCAGCCTCGTGCGCAGAGTGGGCGACTGCCTCGTGGTGAGCCTGGGCGGCAGCATGTGCTTCATTCTGGAGAGTTGCTTGCCGCTCTTCAGCTTGTTTCGCCAAGGTACGCTTGCACCTCTTCTGAGCTTTTCGTCGTTTGACTTGCTGGATGGTCTCAGTAGCCGTGGCGACGATAGGAGAGGTGTACACGACACCCGGGTCGCTCGACAATGCATCATTTGTGTGACGGGATGGCGTCTGCGGCTCACGAGCCCTCTCTAGGCTCTCCAGCCGTCCCAGAAGGGGCAGGGCGGTCGCTCCGCTTGGGCAGGGTGATGAGGGCAGGGAGGAGAGCGGAGATGAGGGAGGCAGTGGGCTAGGAGGATTCGGTATGCTCAGTAAGTCGTCCAAGTCATGGTCAGCGAGCATCGAGCTGAGAACATCACTTTTAGCATACTCATACTATGCATATGTGCGATTTTGACGTACTTCGATGTGTATTGGATCCCGTACTCGGTGGATTGCATGCGGCGTCGTTTGGAATGTGACTGTAATGAAGAGCTCAGGCTCGATCACACCCGCTCCCTCTCTCCGCGCCTCACTGGCACATTTGCGTTGTCCGCCGCCTGTCCGCCGCCTTCCGCCTCCCTCTTGATCCCTCTGCTTCACATATCTTTGCGGCTCTATTGTCGGCTGCTCCACACGGGGCTTGTGTCATATAGCTCAGACCTTCGTATCCTGTGATGTCTCCCCGGCGGCAGCGCTCTCAGAATGGTCCTCCGACCTGGACTCCTCACCCGAGAGAGTCTGCCTCGCATGCTCCACGCCCTCGTCTGACGGCTGAGGATGTCCAATCCTTGGCCGCTAAGATGCGTGAGGAGTTTAAATGGGAGTCTGATCCACGGGACTTCCAGCTTGAGGGTGTGCGGGCCCAGATTGAAGGCCAGGATATCATCATTCAAGCACCCACAGGTGCCGGAAAGACCGCCCTCGCCGCTGGACCCCATGTCTGGCCAGGGAACGAGCGGAAGTTCACCCTCATGGTCTGCCCTCTGCTTTCCTTGGAGGAGGAGATGGTTCGTTGTACCCTTGCGTTGAACTCTCTAGTGTATGAATCTTTGAATGTTAGGTGCACACATTCAAGACGGACTTCGGACTCGAGGCTGTCGCTCTCAATAGCAAGAATGGGGCTTGTTCTCCTCTAGTTATCCGGGTGTGTTCTGTTCTTGAATTCACCAGAGGTCTCAGTTGATTTGTATGGGGCAACCGTGTGCAGGATATACTTGCAATGAAGTACCAGATCATCCTGCTCTCTCCTGAGATGCTCCAGTCGCGCACGTTCATGAACCGTGTCCTCCGCAACTCGTCTTTCATGCGAAATATCATCTCGATGTTCATTGACGAGGCACATTGTATCGCACACTGGGGTGCCGACTTTCGCAAAAAGTATGGCTCTCTGGGGAAAATTCGAGCTTTCCTGCCCCGTGGAACGCCCGTCATCGCGGTCACCGCAACACTTACCGCCCGTGTACGGCGCACCATCCACAGTGTGCTGCTATTCGCTCAGGCCGAAGCGCAGTCGCGCTTTCTGAACAAGGGCAATGATTGACCTAATGTGTCTATAGTTGTCCGGGCATGCGAACATCCGCTCAACACCTACGCCGATCTCGAGTTCGTCATACCTCCTTCAACATCGCTGAGAGGCGCCTCGGACATCCCGAAGACCTACATCTACATCGACAACATCGCCACAGGTGCCGAGGTCATTGACTACCTCGCTGGTCGATTGGAACAACACATGGCACAACATCCGGGCTGCCATATCACTCCTGGCGTCATCCGTCCATTCAACGCGACCCTCTCGCACGAATACCGAAGCCTAGCCATGGCGCACTTCCGCGCTGGGTCAATTCGCATTCTCGTATGCACGGACGCTGCAGGAATGGTAAGTCAGCCATGGAAAAGTTGTACAAACAGTACAGTGTTGACAGAGTACTATCCAGGGCTGCAATATACCAGACATAGACCGTGTGGTCCAGTGGAAACTCCCTGCAACCATGTCGAACTTCATACAGCGTGCGGGTCGCGCGGCCAGGGGCAGGAATAGAACTGGCCTGGCTGTCCTACTCGTCGAGAGGAGCGTTTACAACACCGACCTGGTGAGTGAGGTCGAACCCGGGACATCCAGCAACAAGAAGTCGGGCCGTGGCAAGGCCGCGAGAGCACGAGAGGCGAAACCGCGGGGCAAGAAGGAAGTTCGTGAGTATGCTCTCGCCCATGGCATCGCACGAGGCGGATCCAAGAAGCTAGATGCACCCCCATGCGGTCTTCCACCCCGTATCGACGCGGAAGCGGCTGATGAAGGCTTGGCAAGCTTCGCGCAAAGTGTTACGTGCCGTAGGAAGGTGTGGGCACACATTTTTGAGAGCCCGACGGGAGGTAAGCACAAGCCACTGTCCGTGTCCACAATACTACTAATCTGCTCACCTCATAGAGCCAACGGTTCCCTGCTGCGATATCTGCTGTCCGTCATTGTTTGATGTAACACGGCCCGCGTCACTCCCACCAGAGAAGAGGAAGCAGAAGCCGAAATGTGGCCTTCCGGACCTCACAGCACAGAGGAAACTGCAAGAGTGGCGCGAGATGATTTTCGTCCGTGATCACGCTTGGGCGCAGTACGATGAAACCGCCATACTCAACGACGAGATGATCGCGGCTCTCACATCTTGCGGTCCACTCGCGCCCAGGCAGATCGCGGATATCCTCGAGGACAAGTGGGCGTTCTGGGACGAGTACCACGAGGAGTTGAAGAGCTTCATCGCGGCGCTCAAGTTGGCGTTCCATCCGCTTCCGAAGAAGGCGACCGCCGACAACGCGGCGACTCCCGCTGCAGATGGAAGCCCGAATCCCCCGGCCCCTGAGTCAGCGAATACCGCATCTGGTAGCCTGAAGCGTGCTCGCGAAGACATGCATGCCAAATCCATTCCCCACGGGACTGCTTCAGACACCACGCTCTCACCGAATCCTGAGGCTCATGGGCTCAGCCTGGAGAACTACCTGCCACTGAAGCGTGCACGCGGCCTTGGGTCCGAGTCTCTAGCGTCATCGAGCACAGGCATTCAAGTTGCGAGTCCGGCGTACTTGGAGTCTGCAGCACAGCCGAGCGTAATGTATAGTCAGGCTCTTCATCTCCCAGTCCTCGGATCGTCCCCGGCTCCATCTAACATCTCGGATATCTACTACCGAACAAGTCTGGTGCATCACAACGCCGTGCAGCCGCAGACCGGAGCGACTCCTCCGACTTTGCTCACCACCACCTCCGCTCGACAACCTCCCACATACCCTGGCACAGGCAGTCCTGCGATGCCTGCGACACCTGTACGCATGAATTATCGCGAGCAAGGAGTTCCATATTCCACTCCCCTTCCGACAACTTTCGGCACCGCGCCCCCAACCTCCTTCCATCCGAACCTGTCGACTTCGACTCCGGTCGCCCACTACCCTGCTCCTGCACGGCACGATTCTTATCCATATGCAGCTCCGGCAGCTCATACTCCTTTCGCAGGGGCGAGCACCAATCCGACGACACACGCATACTACTCAGCACCTCCGATCCGTAAGACCTACAATTGGTACGCGACTCCCCCGAGGATGACGCCTTCCCTTGTACCACCAATGCACATGCCGCAACCTGCCCCAATTCCCTCATCATCGTACCGAGTCCCTCCATCACGCTCTCCAGATCCGTACCATTCTCAAGCTCAGTCTCGCATGATGTCTCTGCAGGCCCCGCTGCCACCCTCCACCCCTCACTATGCCACATATCCGTCCAAGAACGCCCACAATGTCGCCCCAATGTATTTGAGCTCGACATCTGGTGCTTCAAATCCCGCGCAGCCAGAATACCGACCCTTGCCGCACTCCACAGGTGACTCGCGAGGCCTCCCAGCGTCGTATCCTCTTCACTTTGCCCGACCTCCCTCTCGTCGGCAGGACCCCCCGGCTTGACTGTCCGTTGTTTCTCAGGCCTTTGTCATGCTTTGGGATGTATATGGTCTCGCGCATAAAGCATTGTCAGATTAGTAGAGAATATGCTAGTGTGCCCTTGTCGCTGCGGTCTGCTCCCTCACTTCTCCGGCAGCAGATATGCGTGTTTCTCTAAGTACGTTTTCACACGCCTTCCTTATCCGGCGCTCCTGCCAAAACCCCCACGAGTTAGACCAGCCGTTC
>MU277782.1:7487-67709 GCA_022385805.1 Pilatotrama ljubarskyi
GGACCGATCGGGTTCCGAAGGGCGCCGGACCGGAAGGGTCCGCACGGGCGCTAACAACTTGCCTGGACGCCGCTTTCTCCGTTTGATACTGGTGAGGTCGCCGACAAAGCGAGGGCGGTAGCATCTCCAACTCGGCCTCCAACTCCACCAGCGAGTGAGCTCCGGTTTTCCTATGTCGTTCTCGTTTTCCCGATCCCCGTCGCTTCAAGTGCGAGAGACAATCAAAGGTATCCAACATCCCCTTCGTACGTTCACAGACGTGCCGGAACATCTACAGGCCCTGAGGGCGTTCGTATGGGGTGCGGACGGCTTCGAGTGTATGGGACTCTGCGCCCTGCCGTGGCTCGTCGCCACTGCCCAGCATGCTTGCTCCCGTAGAGCTCGTCATAGCATCTTAGGCGACTCTACGGATAGGCTAACGTTCTGTGACTACCTGCTCGATTGCACACTCCAGCCGATCTGAAAGAGCCGTCATCTGTAGGCGAAGCCAACGTCTTCTGCATCCTTCGTCGACACTCTGGGGAGAGCCATTTCCATCAGGCGAGACGGAGACCAGGGTGATGTTGTACTGCTGAGAGTGCGGTGAATGATGAGGCTACACTTGAAGGACGCAGAACTGTAGGCGAGATTCGGACTCGGATGTTCGTACTCTGCTTCTGCATGAGGATATTCTGTGCATTATATGTTTGTTATAAGCCACATAGAGTCATTCACACAACTTGAGTGAGCAAAGATTTTATAGTACAAAGTGAATTGAGCCTCGCAGTCTGCACGACAAAAGTGCACCGACTCCAGAACCTGGGACAGTGTCATGGAATGCGCTGCCCCCCTTAAATTCCATGTCGAACAGGCCATCAATGACATGACTTTTAAGGTGGCAAAGCAGATCCTGGAGTGTCCTGACGCTGTCAATGGCCTTGGAGTATGGGGATGTTTGTCGTGCTGACTGAGCGTGCCGGTCTTCGTCTACACTCCGTGTCAATCGGAGCGCCGAGTGTTACGCTGTTGAGCACATCGGACGCAACTTGAACGCAGGACATGTTCCTCTCACACTGTCACCAAGCGCCATACACATATCCCCACCACAAGCTGAATCAGGTCCGAATATAAAGTCGTTTAGCTTGCGATTCGTTGACTGACCAAGTTACATGTTACAGGATGGCTCACACTCGCCAGTTGGTACCCTTGGAGGTCATATACCATATCATGGATTATCTGGAAGACGACTTGTCCGCACTTCGCAGCTGCGCCATCACCAACAAAGCCCTCCTTTCATGTGCTCGCGCGAACATGTATCGCAACATCAGGCTGGTAGGGCACGCCTACCGGCAGTCGCAGTTGCTCTCCAGGACTCTCCGAGCAGAGCCAACCCTCGGCTCGCTGGTCAGGTCCCTCAGGATCTCCGGCCTCATAGCCCCACACACAAGCACTGGTAGCGAGTTATACCTCACGCCTGACGTTTTGCCTTTCCATCTCCTCCATGAGCTCCGGGAGCTCACTCTTCATTGGATGCAGCTACGACGCGTCGATGATCTCGTCGCTATTGTCGCTACTCTGCCGGCTCTTGAACGTCTCGCCTGCGACACGCTTGTCGATGACTCGTCTGCCGAACTTCCGCTGGAGCACGCGGCCACGAGGGCCGCAGAGAACATCCTCCAGCGGCCCAGGCCAGACCCCGCGCTGTTCCCGAGATTGAAGGAGCTTCTAATCAAGCACGGCCCATGGAACCACTCCGCCTTTGCCAAAACACTGCTTCTGTCCCACCGCGTCGCTATCGAGAGCCTTCAGCTGATCGATATATCCTTTGGGGGGACGGCAGAAGCGCTTGCATGGGTCCCCGTGATCGGTGTTGCTGGGCCACGACTGCAGTCGCTCAGCATATCTATGACGGATCGCTCCTCTCGCCATGCGGAGCAAGCTCTGCCACTCGACACACTCGAGCAGTATGGTACGTATTACTTCCGTTTTTGCGAACTACTGCTTCTGACGATCCCTTTCTTGGGTGGACCATCCAGACTCTGACCACGCATACGTCCTCGACACTGTCGCCAATTGTCCCTCTCTGCGCTTCCTGCGACTCAAGTACCTCCCTGACGCGTTCGCCGCTCTAGATGCCCCGCCGTCTCCGGCTTTCCTGGAAACGCTCTGTGAGGTATTCGAACGACGTCCTCCTCCCTTCCCCGCATTTGAGCACCTCGATCTCTGGATGGTGGACCGTGGAGGGCGCGCTGTCTCATCAATCACCCCTCTCATCACTCGCCTCTCTCATAGCCTTCTAGACAGACGACATTACATGCATTTTTGCCGTCTCTCAGTGCGGATACAGCCCCAGTCCTGGATCCCCCATCTGAGGATGTGGTCCACGCGGTACAGGCAGGGACAGGGGGCGAAGCAGGATATGCTGGAGAGGTGGAGGGCTACATTCGCGCCGTTCGAGGAGGCGGCCGGCGTCGTACTGCATGTGGATTTTCGGCAATCTTCGCGACCTGCATAAGGTTCGCAGTGTCATTTGGTGAGACGAAGCCGATTTCGGACATACACGTACGCTAACGTCGGACCCACAGCAGGCGACGACTCGAGAAAGAGAATGCATGGAATGCTGCTCGTTCTAACAATATTATAGCCCCTGAGCGGGCCATGCCTGTACTAGCACTTCAACCGTCCGTTCATGCATCCCATCGGCCACCTCCGAGAACGCTCGCCTCACAGCATCCGCGAAATCTTTGAGCGCAGCATCAGCAAATGCCAACTCTGACAGCGCGCCTTCCTGTTGTTGTGCGGTCTCCGCATGACCTGTAGTTGCCAATGACTCGAGGATGATAGTGATGCGGGTAAGGCGCAGCCAGAGCGACGAGAGGAGCGACCGTGCGAGGGCGGCAAAGGCGTCTGCGTCCGCATACGTGTCTGGCGGAATTGTGAGGCCCAGTGCGAAGGTTTCCAACTCAGCATATCGGGCGCGACGAGGAGATTCCAGAAGCATGTAGGATATGACACGCAGGAACTTCGCAATGGTCAAGGAGGTCGACACATCCGGACTTTGTCCCAGCCATGGGTAGTATCGAAGGCGCAACGAACGCAAGGCCGTCCAGTTTGACGCGACCTGCATGAATGTAGGCTTTTCAGTAAGCGGGTCTGCATGGCGCGTTCGTGAGCGAAGGGCTTGGATGGAGAGCGTGACTATACATTTGCATACCATCGGAGACCTCGACATCGCCGGATGGCTCGTAAACAGTCATTTCGACGTCCTCGAGACCATCGTGCACGCACAGCGTAGTAAGCTAATTATTGCATCGCGTGGAGTCGTACACGTGCAGCACGACCGTTCGAGGCGTCACTCGGAATCCTGCGAGCACGCATAGATTGAAGAGTGCGAGCAACGAACGGTACGGTGATGGCGGGTCGGGTGGCAGGTTACCGTCTATCATCCGGACTGTCTTCAAGCGCGTAGCAAAACCCGCCGCTTCGCTCACTTCGGGTTCGACGTCGTGAACCAGCCGTACTCCGGGCACAAACGGTTTTGAGAACAGGCCCGAGCAAGTCAACTCTTCCAGCGCCGGAAGCCGACAGAGAAAGCGGATGAACCGCCCGGTGGACTCCACGAACATGTCCGAGAGCGTGATAGACCGCAGGTAGCAGAGATGGCTCAGGTCGATCAGCGCTGGGAAGGTCGCAGCAGGTACGAAGGCGCGGGGTCCGCGGACATGGATGGAACGGACGAGAGGAATCAAGGGCGAACCGACGCGAAAGGTTTTCACGAAGTCGAGCAGCTCGGCGTGAGAACCTGAGATCGGGAGTTCGATGGTGTGCGATAGGTGAAACTCGGAACGTGGGACGAGAGGTGAATATGGGCCAGTGAGGGCACATGAGACGAGGGCGCGCCAGTCGTCGTGCAGAAAGTCGACGATACGGTCGACGAGCTCCCCGGGCAGTGAGCTAACCTGCATAAGGATTGTGAGATGGTGGTTAAGAGCAAAGGTGGAGCAGCGCCACCGTGAACCCGTCTTTGTTTGTACGTACTTCTCTCACTGCGTGTGACTCATGATACTGCGCGGCGCTGTGCCATCCTGTCGCACAGATTGTTCCGGTCGGGAAGAGATGCCTGTCGAGAAGACTGGCGATATCGCGGGTCCTGAAGGCAGTATCATCCGAGTTGTAACGAGTCTGGACGCGGCCTGATCAGTTCTATGGTAGCCATGGACCGAGCCTTCGAACGCTGGCCACACGTGGTACCTGTATGCGATGAATCAAGACTAGCAACAACATGACACGGATGGGACACTGGATGGCTGTTAGTGAAGACTGAAGCGTCGAGTAACTTACATGAAAGGAGTACAGTAGGTCCCCGGTTATGTCAGATAGTTGTAGTACTCGAGCAGTCGCATCAATAGATATCCCTTGGTGCTAAGGATGAGGTGGTAGATCCTGGGTCAACGTCACTTGCACGCACCTTGTACGACTCTGCCTACGCATGATGTAAACCAGCTGTCATGAGGAAGGGAATGATTGTCGTCAGTCCCAAGGTATGTCGTGCGCTTCGTACAGTGTTGAAATCATGGTCGCTGGCTAGGATAGTCGACCATTAGCGCTCGATCTCGAAGACAGCACCGACCTGTGCGAGCTCTTCTCTGACCACGCGAGTGCAACTCAAGAGGAGCCTTTATGGAGATTGAGGCACGTCCAACAGCTGGTATCGCTTGAATTGCGTTGTCCTCGGAGCATAGCAGTGCAGGAGGCTGTGGGATAGGTGGATGGCCCAGACAGTCAACAGTGGTCGGGATAGAACATCTTGACGCTCACCGCTCTGACACGGCCACCCAGGAACGAGTGGGCACGACGTTCACCTTGATCATTCCCCTTTGAATCAGCTATCGAGAGGAGAGAAGGCAGGCGGACGATCGGAAACGGGAGAATTAGGTCTGAGCCATGAAGCGGGAGGATGAGACGCCGAGCGCCACTTACCGTATCCTTATGCCCCCAAGGCCATGCAAACGTGACCACAAGAATTTGCCGCTTCGCGACAGGTGGTTTGAAGCCCGTAATCCGGGACGTTATGATTGATCGCCGAGCTGCCCGTCGGCGAAGTGACAGTATACCCAGGTAATACACAAGTCTGAAATCGCGTATCAGTCCGCCATCCTCTGAATACAACCGGACTTGAGTGCTCACCTATATCGTGGCGCTTCAAGTTCCGAGTATCAATGCACACGGAATCCCAGTCCTCGTACAACAACAACGCGGCGTGCGCCTTCAAATGCACAAATAGACATGAGGATCATTTCGGGCAGGTCAATGGGTAGAACGTACGACTCAAAGGTATATATGTTCGCGTATGTCCGAGTCGTAAGACAGGGTATAAAAGACAGGGAAGCAAGACATACCTGTAGGCCAGGAAGGCGTAAGCTGTGCATTAGGTCTTGAGAGGTTTGTCTGTCAGATGAGCGCGTAGCGAGAGGAGGGTCAATCATCTGGGGCGGCATGTCTGTTGGTGTCAGTGCGATTCAACGCAGAATGTCTGAATGTCGAGGAAGACTGAGGTTGGGAGAGTATACATATACCTCTCTCCAGAAAGGACGCTTTGCACAGATGAGACTGAAGTGTCGACTATCGTAAAGAGCCGCTCGGTCGGGACGCTAGGCGTCCAAGCTTGACACAACGGAATGAGCTGTAGTTGAACTTGAAGGCGCACGCTTGGCTCAGAACAAGCGTAACGATACACTACCGCGGCCCCGCTGCTGCCCAGCGCACCGTGGACGTCGTGCTCCATGGATAGTACTAGACAGGTGAGCGGAGAGACGTGGCGAGCCGTCGTCCATGAGATATGACAGATCCACCGCATGGAACGGCGTAAGAGATGGAAAGAGGAGAGAGGTGCTCACTGAATTTTCACTCGCGCGACCGGTGGGTTTCCCCGCGGCCGGACGTGAACGTTTTGACTGTAGCAAGCCGCGATCGCTGCCTTTGAACCGGGAGCAGTGCGCTCGGGTCAAGTGCAGCACCGACGTGGTCCCTATATGTCCCATGGGGCTCAGGCTGCATGATCGTCAGCTCGAGCATATGCTCACTGATGTCGTTGGCAATGTAGGATTTCGCGCTCTCGCGCATCTACCGAGTAACCCTGGGAAGAGCTGAGGTCTCATCAGGGGGTGCCTAGGGCGAGCTCAAGCAACGTCTGCGACTCTGCGTTCGCATACGCTCGGAGCTTTGCGAAGGGAGACGAGGTACTATTACCGACCGACCATGCGATCGCTGATTACACAGTCAAGATGCTCAAGATCAACGCGCTTGGATCCCGTGGATGATAGGGGACGTCAGCACATGTCAATGTGATGAGAAACGGGGCACCTACTCAAATATCCGAGCTCCGTGACTTGACAGTCTCCACGTCGAGACGTTTCCGCAGTCGTAGTGCAGTACCCACTTACGAGGAGACTTCGGCGAAGGTTTGAGTGGACGGGTTAGAGGATGTCAGGCATAGCTCATGGGCAGATGCGCGGGCAGATATCCTAGGGTATAGACAACGAGCTGAAGTTACCCTACCATCTGACAAGCCGCTGGTAAACAGTTGTACAAAATTCCTCGTGAGACTGAAAACACTACGTGGCTCTGCCAGGGTCCCGACTGAGATCGAAGTATGATATAGGAATTCGATAGGTCTGGACCGATGCAGCATCCGTGATAGTATCATGCTCCATCGCGGGCAGCACAAGAGAAGCTCCGAGGATCTGCTGGGCATTAAAGCTCGAATTCGCAGCTTGAGTGACAATCGTCGCTGCGGTCAGAGGTCAACCGGTGTTCGAAGATGGCCACTGTGACGGTGGCTTGGCAATAGGATAGCCTCGTACTCCATAAAGATATAACAATCCGGGTGGATCAAAAGCAATCGTTGCCTTGCCAAACAAGATGAACGCAGCCTTGCCGGACACTGTCTAGAATACAGCACGGTGGGTGAGATCAAGAGTAAGCACCGTAGATAGGCGCCAAGCGATGCTTGCCTCGAGCCTCCCGTCCCGAGCGTCTCTCCATATATCGACTTTGACCCAGACTACGACCATCTGATCTAGCGAATGACATCTACTCGTGCGGGCTCAGTGCACATTTGACTAGAGGTGATTTCCGTATATGAGGGTGCTCGATACTAAAGAACTGCTGCAGGGATCCGTGCCAAACAGTAGTGGTTTTTGGTCGTTTCGCTGTTTCGCAATCACGGCCTTGAAACTCAGTCGTCCGGCATTCGAGACAGTGGAGCTCATTACGACTGGAGCACATGTTTTCAATACGAAATACTGCTGCTACGCACCCCCGTAGTCTGCGCCTTTGCTTCGTAGATGCAGATTTCCGCACTGCGCATGATGCCGAGGACGCCGCATCAAAGGGGTGGGCCCGCCAACTCACAAGCGCCACCACTGCATGAACGACTGCGAGTCTCCCCGTCGTGGCGACGATCAAGTTTGCAGCAACGAGGTTGCCTCGGAGGCGAAGGCTGCCGACGATGGGCACCTGCACTGCGTGCAGGTTCCAGTGGACCGCGAAATCCTTGGCTGCCTGGTGGCAACGGGCCATACTGGCGATGCCGTGCACGACAGTGCTCCAAGCACCTGACGCCAGACCGTGCAGGATGGGTATAAAGGTGAGCACGACGTAGCTGTCATCTCCAGCACTCTGCGAGTTCTCACCACATCTTCTGTACTTCGTTGCAGCCAGGTCCATCCTTTCACTTCATACAACGCATTCCTCCGCGCAGCCACTAGTCATGATCGCCGGTCCCGCCTTCGTCATCTCTCTCATGGGCTCCGCCCTCGCTCTCTCCACTCACTATCCGCGGGGCGGTATCTTGAGTGCCCGTCAGAACCCCTCCGACCAGGATCTCTTGAACGCGTGTCCGGGAGGCTCGGGCTCTTCGCTCGAGCGGGCCGACAGGTGCACCCTGGTGAGTCAGGTTCACCTCAGCTTTCGCCAGCCAGCTAGATACTGATCTCGACGAATGCTCGTAGGTTCACATAGTGAACAACCCAGACGTCCGGAAGTTCGTCGCTCTCGGCAGTCCTGAGCTCAAGTACGTATACGTCTCTCTTATTCAGCGCTCCCTGGCCCGCTGACCGCAGTGCGGCGATTTACGTAGCTGCGATGGGGGTTCAGACCCCATTACCGTGACGCTCGGTGGCTCGTCCACCGTCTCGGAGACGACGACCCTCAACGCCGACCTCGGCGTAGATATTGAGGGCATCAAGATCGGCGGAGGCGCCTCGGATTCGAAGACCACCAGCTCGACGATCTCCAAGACGGTCAGCTTCCAGGTCAACCCTGGCCGGCAGGCGGTGTACGTCGCCGGGACCAACTTCAAATCGCAGACCGGCAACATCCAGGTCAACTTCGGCGACCGCGTCGACGGTCACTTCATCGTGCGTACTCTGATCGCCACGACGTCCTCTCGTGATGTAACCACAATGCTGACGTTCGCACTTCTTTCTCCAGTGGTTCACCGGCACGACCATCACGCAGCTCACCCCCGACCCCAGTGACGTCCAGTTCGAGGTGCACGAGACCGCCTGCGGTATGTCATACTACTCTGGCTATAGGTTTCCGGTTCGCTGACTCGGTACCCCTCCAGGCACCGACCCGACTGACCTCTCCAGCCTCAACTCTTGAGCGGGTTTCGCCCTACGCCGGCTGATGCCTTCTGGTGGCTGATCGATGGAGCGAATGCATCGCCCTCTGGGCGTTTTGTACTGTATCTATCCTCATGGCGTTGATGGACCCAGATATCGTCGGACACTATGTATCCAGCATTGTATCCTGCTCGCTCGGTCTACCACATGATAATCTTATGAACCTCTGAAGGGATCACCTCGGAAGGCTTGCTTCAGGAATGCGAGTGGACGGCGCGAACTGTCCATCCACTGGCAGTGGTGCGTGTTGTGCATATATGGCACGCTAGGCATCGAGGTTCTCACCTAGTACGGGATGATCCACCCGGGCACTCACGCTGTACGGTGGTACGGTCCTATTGAGTGGCCATGGGCCACGGGGGAGAGCCGCTGACCGGTGCGCCCAACAAGTAGGGTTCGACCATGTTTGCGTCTATTTGTGGCCATTGACGCTTCAACGCCACGGCGCCCCGCCCACCACGCTTCGGACTCAGAGTCGTTTCATTCCTCGCTACACCCGGGACGCCCTCCTTACAGTGGATTGAACTGCTATGCAAGTGCACAGGAGTGCCTCTGCAGCCTTTGGAGATGTATGGCTGACTCGGACACTGTTCTAACTTCTCGCATCCGATATATAGCCCTGCGCTATCCGATATCGGCCTTACATGCGTATGGCTTGGGTGAGCAAGCTGGGCTGCGCTCAAGCTCAAGCCCGGGACCTCTCTCTCGGAGTCGACCATGCATGGCGATGCCGTATGACACGGAAGGCTCAGATCTAAATCATTCCGAACAGCTCCTCCAGATTCTCCTGAAGCCCGCGTTATCAAGCGTATGCATCATCGGACTGCACCGTGGCAGCGGGTTCGATGTGCGTAACTTGCTGACACAACGATACGTACGAGTAGTCATTGTTGCCACAGTGAAGGTATCTACTATCTGTTAGGTGAGTTTACGTGCACCCGACCCCTACCTGATCGTACTGGAATGGTGAATGCTGTTCACTGGCAGCTGCGGCCAGGGCGGACGCGCTCGATGTGACCGTCTTAAGTGCTGGAAATGGTGCTCGCTCATGATATCTCCGAGCAGGTTCAATATCCCTGACAAGGTCAGCTCAATCATCGCATGCGCTTGTAGGCGTTGCAGTACTATTACGGAGACTGCATCGACAAATGTCGCTGACCGACGGTGCGGTGCGAACGTCTTGGGATTTACTGCGGCGCTGACGAGGCACCGCATCATGGCTTTCTTATTGTACTTTTCAAATCAGCCGCTTCGAGCAGTGCGACGATCATGCATCATCATGTTGGACAGCGGGCGCACTCTTGGTGTAGCGCCCGCTGGATGTCCCTCATCGAGAGTCAGTGCGCCCTTTACTTGATGGGCTGCTGCACGCCGCACGACATCTTCGTTACCCCCTGGGCGTGCCCGTATGCTTGTGTCATGGTTAGCGGCAGTGATGTCGCTCTCGCAGGCGAGGGCGGGATTACTACCCCTTGTGATAGGATGTCAGTGATGTCTCCTGCCGATGCCCTAGGGTCGTCGACTACTTCAAAGATCGGACGGCAATGCATGCTGTGCAAATAGTCTACTTACAATGTTACGCGTTTTGCAGAGATCATCCTTACGTTACGAAACCGTACCGCCACTGTACGGTGAGTTCAAATCTTCATAAGGGGGCTTCGCGTTCGTGGTGCGGAATACCATACTTCCCCTTCTATCCTCTCACCTTCGTCCGCATATTCTGCTCACTATGTCATCCGGCAACGCAGAACTCATTTCCTTCGTGCTCACCGGGTACGTCTTACCTCGATGTAGGGAGAGTGACGTTGATGCATGATCTCTTGCACGACAGTGAAATTACGAGCTACTGTGCCATGTCTGCAGCAGGTGAGCACTTCTCGCTCAAGTCGATGACACACACGGGTGGTAGTCTACTAGGAGACTGATTGTAAACTTATCAGCGCTGCTGACCTACTACCATATCGTCACTTTGCACGAAGAAGTCAACCAACTCCAAAGACCAAAACTCACGGGATCGTTCATCCTGTACATGCTGAATCGCTATGTCCCTCTCATCGTGGTCCTGTACAATGTACCATTCTGGTCGTTCTCTAAGGACCTGGTCAGTTTCGCATCGATAGCTCGACGACGTTGGCTGACACTTTGCATCACGGTCAGGCAAAGTCAGGCTCGAGCTCGATTGCCCTAAAACCTGCCCACTGACCGCTCAACATCTTCGGCAGATGTTACGCACAGCAGATCTCGTGGACTACCCTAGAATTGTTCCAATATCTCATCTGGGCAGGTGAGTCTATGACATCCACACCCTGGCTACCCCGTCATTGACATATGCGCAGTCTTCGCAAGCCTTCGCGTATACGCGCTTCAAGTGCATATTTTCTGGGCGGCGATGATCTTCGTGGGATCCATCTCACCCCTGGTTATCAACGCAGTGAGTCGGTAATGTGCTTATGGATCCACGGTTGCTCACTATCGAGTAGGTTAGCACCCTTTGGGTCACTTACTACATTGATCCATTCTCTGGGTGCGCTCCGGACGACGAAATACCACCCAACCTGATTCTATGGTTCGTCCGCCCCGAGTTCCACTTCAGATTTGCAACTGACCTCCCCAAAGCCGTAAGCCTCCGTTGTCCTCCGAGTCAGCCATATGTTGTACTTCCGTTCATTGCCCCCCGTTCCCAGTGGCCATCTTGGCGCGCCTCCCGATCATCCTAGCCGACATTGCCGTCCTGGTGATCACTTGGGTGACCCAATATAGCGATTACACGAGAATCCGAGCTCTCAGCCGCCCGAACAGTTTGGTTCATGTTCTGCTCAGAAATGGTAGATACCCGTCAGCTTTCTCGTGTTGATAGTCAGACTCACCGAGCGCTCCCCAGGCACCATCTACTTCGTGTGAGCGTGATATTCAACTGCGAGAACGTCGCGTCTGGGACATGCCTAACGATCCACGCGCAGAACTCTCACTTCGCTGAATCTCCTCCACATGTTGCTCTCGATATTGCCTCTTTATGTGGTACGTGACTCCGTTTGCTTCTGCTCGCCATCCTCAGTGCTGAGGGATACACAGGAGCTACCAAGTAACGACTACTTCATCCCTGAGAACGTCTCCATCTTCATCGAGCCGTACGTCCCCGATGTGCCCGCCTCCTCATATCGTGGTCCGGACTGACAACTACTTCCCTCTAGGCTCAACGCTATCCTCGTGTCCTCGTTCCTCACAGACCTCCGCAATGCCGCTCAGTCGAAAACGTACAACCAGTCTCTATCGTCCATGGGCACGCTGCACTTCCGAGTCGTTGGGTCGCTTGGCTCCGTATTACCTGCTCCCGGAGAGGCACCTGTTGAGCCAGAGGACTTGGACAGACCGGAATTCGTTGGGGCACCCTCCCAGTCGGACTCGAGCATAGAAGACCATCACCTTCCTCACAGCAGCGATGCTACTGCATAGGAAACTGTTGACCTGCTCGGATGTGCGACCTGGTTCACCCTATCAGCGGTGTAAGGTACTGCGATATATTTGTACATTAGCTATCCGTAAGCCGATTCCTTGTAGCTGGCCTGCGGCAACCCAAACAATACAGCGTTGGGGATGCCATGTTCGGCGTTTCCCATACTCAGAATCTTCAGCAAAACGATTCCCATTAGCCGACTCGAACGACTGACCTCGTCATTTGCACGATTGATTCGTACTAGTGACGCGCTCTACCAACTGAGCTAAACGGGACACACCCAGTATGTTTTGCCAGTATTCATTATGGGTCGGCCATAGAATGCTAGCGCTCAGTCACTCAGCTAAGTAGGCCGGGCCGGCGAGGTATTATCCGGCCTTCTACGCGTACGTAGTTCAATCTCGCTCGTACACTAGAGCGCCCTCTGGGTCCTGCCACTGGATCTTCTTCCACAACAGGCTCGTACCTGGGAGTTTTGATACGCCTATGCAGGTCCGATAGCACATCATGTTCCCATAACTCTTCGGGGTTGATATGAATCAAAAAACTTGAAGCGATGAGCGTATGAAGGCCAAGTACCCGGGCATGCTTCAACTCCGAGTCACAGAGACAGCGAAGCTTTTCAAAGCAACCGTCAATGCCTCGGGGCGCCAGGAACATACGCACGTTCTCGTTCGCCTCGAACAGCTTCTCCAGATACGCCCTGCCCATGAACTTTGGGCTTCAAGTCATAATTCAGGTCGCCATCTCCAGGACGAGGTCGAGGGCGAAAGCGGTCGCCCTCGGATGGTTCAGGAGGAGCTCGTAGCAGCTGAACCTGTCGTCCATTACGGCTCCGTACTCGTCGCGCAGGGCTTGCATTGCCTTGCGTTGCCCTTGCGGCCCATCTCCAACTCCCATACCATATCGAGGTCGCTCCACCCCAGGATTTCAGCGGGGACACGCAGCCCAAGGTCCAACTCAGTTAGTGAGACGGGGAACTTCATGCGTTGACGGTGGAGCTATAGTTCTGATCATCCTCATCGGGGTCTGGCCTAAATCAGAGCAGGGCGAGAAGTCAGTGATCGCGCGGCGCAGAACTGGTTGTCAGAGTTGCAGCACTGTACCTGATGACGCCGAGAACACACCCTTGAAACAGTGACTCACAGGAATCGAGAATGTCGTAAAGACGTTATGCTCTGTGCGAGGAAAATGGACGGGTGATGGGCGATATATGTCTCCTCCCCAGGCGAAGTGAGTGTTCTTGTCAGAGCGGGCTTCCAAGCGTGCGGCGTGCTTCCAGCGCTGAGATCCGCTTCTCCAGCCTCCGTGGCAAATACTTGCGACCCCCTATCACCCAGTGACGACTCACGGCGAACACCACCCTCGTTCCTCCCCGGCGAGATACGCTACCTACACAGTGAGTATCCTGAAAGGATCCGACCCTCCACCCTCCAGACCTGCCAGAACAGCTTGCCGCACCGCACCCAAGTAATCGCCCAGCCGCCGCCCGACCTGCGCTGAGAAGGCGTCGTACAGCCGGTACCGCGAGTCCGCGACGACGTTGACGAGCGACAGCGCGTGCTTGAGGTTTCTGCGACACGAGGGCCTCATTAGCATACGAGAAGGGAAAGAGAGAGAGAGAGAGGGACGAAGGGACGCATGCGTACTCTGGTATCCTGCTGCGCGAGTTGACGAGCGTCGCGTGCAGGCGGATGATGAGTTCTGGGACGTAGATCTGGCGGATCCGCACGAGGTCGCGTGGCCGCTTGATGCCTGGGCGTTACGCATTATCAACACGACTTCCTCACGTCCCGGGGAATGGCCAAGGGAGGACTTGCCGCCAGAGCGCGTCTCGGGGTCCGAGACCAACCAATCCGTCGTGAGCAGCTTCAAGACCTGCTCTCGTGCCTGCTCGATCAACGTCTACTCGCCATTACCGGTCAGCTAATCGTACGCGCGCAGGGCAGCGAGCACATACACGCACCCTGTAATCGCTCAACCACGCTGCGCGCGTGTCCTTGTTCATCTGCGGCTGTTCGAGCGCCTCGCACTCCGCGACGCGCGCCAGCGCCTCCCACACGCCGAAGAACTGGCGGTAGTGCATGTACTCCGTCGCCTCCTCCTCCGGCTCGCGCAGCGTCCCCAGCTCCGGCGGCAGCATCTCCAGCAGGCTCTTCGCCAGCTGCACCCTCCCGTGTCCTTCAACCCGCGCCTGGTCAGCATCATGCAACAAGAGAGAAGGGAGAAAGGAAGGACATACCGAGGAAGTAGCGCAAGATGACGTTCGCCTGCTCGAGCGCCGTATCGTACGTCGCCTCCAAGAACGTCGTCCACTCGATCGACCTCACGAGGAGCCATTCCGCCTCGCTCGGCGGCGGCTCCATCGCGGTGATGTACGGCAGCGGGCCCTTCGTCGGCAGCAGGATCGTGAACGCCTTCTCGATCGTGCGCTCCGCGGTGACGACCGCGACGCGCTCGATATCCAAGCCGTGCTCGCGAGCGCGAGTGAGCGCGAGCCGCCGCTCGTGCACGTCGGCGGAGAGCTCGAGCGAGGTGAGGAAGAGCGCGTACCGCTCGACGGCGTTGTCGCCTAGCGCGCCGGCGTACATCGCGATCAGCTCGCGTTGGCCTGCTGCCTGTGAGTTCCGCAGGGCGTTAGTTCTCGTGCAGGAGGGAGAAGGGTCACGAGAGAAGATAGGAAAGCGCACTTCGAGGACCTGGAGATACGCCTCCAGTATGACCTGCGTCGCGTACGGCGAGACGGGCATGTCGATCATCTGCAGGAACAGACACAGGTGCGCGAAGAACCGCGTCATCGTTGTGTACCTGCGTCCCGGTCAGCTCGGCATCACGTAGAAGGCTTTTCTCGTATAGCGAACTCACTCGGGCGAGGAGATATACGTGCCCTCCTGGAGGCCATTTGCGAACGCTTCCAGGAGCGCGTCCGTCCGGTCAAGGATGATGTGCAGCTGCGAGACGTGGTACGGGTTGTCTGCCGGCGCCCTATGCAATCCCGTCAGGCCCTTCCACACAACGCCCTTCGAACCACCAAGCGCACTCACCCTTCAGCAACCTGCACATTCCCCAACGCCTCCAGCCCATGAACGACCTCCCTCTCCCACTCCTCCTCGCCCTCCTCCTCACCCCCGTTCTCACCCTCCCCGCGCGTCCCAAACGCCCCCGAAGCCTCCAGCGCCCCAAGCCCCGCCTCCCAGAAACACTCGCGCTCGATCTCCGCAAGGCCCGCGCTCAACCGCTCCTCGCACGCGAGGCTCACGAGTGCCCACAGGTGGTCCTCCCACGTGCGCGCGACAGCCTTGAGCGCGCCCGCGGTGCTCGTCGTCGGCGCGAGCGCGGCGTATAATGCGCGTTCGGTCGGGGAGAGTGCGTTCTGCTGCCATCAAGTCCGGGAGCGGTTAACGGAGGTTCTCAAAGGACACGGAGGGAGAAGGGGACGTACGCTACTCGCGGCCTCGGAGCAGATCTTCTTCCACAGTCGCCGGCGGACGTTCCCGCGCCACCGCTGCTCGTCTTCCGCATCCTCGTCGTCCATCGCGTCCACCTCTCTCGGCTCGTTCGCTACATGTTCAAAGCGCTCAACACCACATAACTACTCGGACCGCGCGCGAGGCGAGGAGACGTACCGATGGCTCGCCACTGGAACAGGAGCGCACCGCGTATGCTGGCGGCGCGCCACGGCTGGTTCGCTTTCCGGCAGAGGTCAACGGCTTCGTCGAGCTGGCCGGCGCGGACGTGCGCGTAGAGCGCGTTGAGGAGCGTCTTCTCGTAGGCCTGATGGTGGTGTCAGCTTCAGAATGTAGGTGCGCTAGAGCCATACTGGGAGGGGTTTCCAAAAGAAACGGCGTGCATGAGAAGGTGGAACAGTGACGGCGCATCTGGAGGGACGAGGGGAGCGAGCGCCCCCTGCGGACACGGTGGCGCGCGCGTCTTACGGCGTTCCAGTGTTTGCTCCTTGTGAGCAGTTATCCGTTGCGAGAAGCCAGTTGCTTGGGCGAGACAAGGCAGTCGGGACGCGTCGCACAGCAGGAAAGCTCCCAGCTGAGGCGTGTACAAGCGAGGAGATACTCACGGCATCGTCTGGGGCAAGCCCCCTCTCCTTCCTATCCCGATTGACGGCGTCCGGGTCCAGCTCCGTGACCAACCCGGCGCCCATCCTCCCCGTCCTCTTCCCCTGCAGCACCGCGTTCCGCGTAAACCGCCAATAGCCGTTCGTCGCGCCGGGGTCGAGCGGCGCGGGGGAAGGGGCGGAGTCGTGGAGCCACTCGCGGACGACGACGAGCTCGGAGAGGAGGGGGGAGGAGTGCATGATGGACTGGGCGAGGGTGGCGGGGGGCGTGTAGGGGTTGGAGGCGAGGAGTTCGCGCGGGTGGGGGTATTCTGGCGGGGCGGTCTTTCGTAGTCTGCGCGTGATTAGAGAAAAGGTAGTGCGAGAAGAGCACAGAGAGACGCACGACATGAGGGCCTGGAGCAACGCCCAGGTGTCGCTCTCCATTTTGAGGGCTTCGAGTTCGGATATTGAGATCGAGGCGTCCGCGCCGGCGCTGTCTTGCAGCTCTGCTAATCTGCGCGCAAGGGTGGATTCTCGCTGCTGTGTCATAGGATGTAAATTGGATGCGACATACTGCTGGTTGCATATTTCACGGAGTTTGGGAGCGAAGCCGGTTTCTGGGTGGAGGAGAGCCTCGAGGTCGTCCTTGTGAGCCTGGCAGGCCGAGAGCACCTCTGCGCACAATGCGTATAGCGACTCAGCCATAGCTCAAAACAGCAGCTCCAGTCCAGTTGATTGATGAGAAGGCTGGAAGACGTGCGGCCGAGGAGAGAGCAGCAGATACAGCACAGACTTGGACGAGAAACAAGGAGCGTTGGGCAGGCGCCCATGACGCGAGACGCGCGTGTGGCTGGGCGCCTCTCGCCTTCACTTGGTACTAACACCAAGCTCAGTATACGACAGACATCCGCTCTACGACGAGAGGAGTCATTAAGTACAGTGCGGACGCGCTGACGTCTTGAAGATCGCAACGGACAATGACCGTCAGTAAGTACTACTTGCAGGAAACGGAACAAGTCGAGCGCCTCTTCCGGGCAGTGCACCATCATAAAGCAGTTGTGACCGGTCTGCCGCAGCGAACTTGAACCTCCTCTCTTACTACAATATTTATCACCAGCGAGGACATCATCACCGCACACTCGGGAATCTCAATATAGGTCTTCGACAGTGAAAAGACCGAGCATAGCACTGCTGTGTCGTATATAGATCACCTCGCGAAGACTCCCAACAACGTCCACCGTGCATTCGGGTACGTCTTCGTTCTTCCAGCTGCTGGCACAATCTCCTCTCTCCTCTCTTAACTAAATATATGATCCAGGGATGAACAGCTTTATGCCGTCCTTAGCTCCCGCACTACCTGCAGAGATCACAGACAGCATCATCGACTGCCTGGCGGACGACTGGCGCTCCCTCGCCGTATGCGCACTCGTGTGCTCCGAATGGAGAGTCCGTGCGGGTTTCCATCTTTCGCCCGGCGTCACTCTCCTACTGGGCAATCCTGAAGACTTTCCAGACCTCTTTGATTTCGTTCGCCTGTTCTGCGCACGATCAGAGTTGTCCGACCTCATCGTCGTGCTGACAATACAAGGGAGGTTGGAGTTTTCGAATATAACACCTGGAGACCTGCCGGATGATGTAGATCTCAGCCCGCTGCGAAACCTGCGGTCACTGGCCCTCTCCAATCTCTACGTCTCTACCGCGGCTAGGTTCAGGACGCTATACACCTCTTTCCCCCTCCTCCAGGAGCTCTCAATCGACGACGTGTTCACCAAATTTGAAGAGCTCCCCGCGTTGGTTGCGCGAGGTGACGGCGTGCAGAGCGGATCTGAACGCCAAGGCGCATATCCTCCTCTGAGAACGCTGTGTATGCACGTCACGCACTCCCAGCTCAAGAGCGTCACCGACGTCTTGCACGACGACCTCCTGACTGAGCCGTCCCACTCAGCCACCTTACGCAGCCTCAAGCTATATCTTCCCAGGGGTTTCATCGGAAAATGGACCCAGACGTTGGCCGTCTTCCAGGGAAGCCTGCATGAACTCCGTGTCCGCGTCTCTCCTCCGCCTGTAAATTCCCACACGGGTAAGTCCCCAAGATATCCCCCCGAGTTACAGGATGCTAACCGAGTACGTCGATGTGGCGCCTGCCAGACCTCTATAGCCCAATATCCGGCTACACACACCTCCGTAGCCTAACGCTCCACCTTTCCATGACCCAGCGGATCGCGCACTACGAGATCGCGCGCGTCTGCAGGACCCTTGTGCGGTGCCTCACGTCGCCTGCGTGTTTGTTCGCGCGCACGCTCGAGCGGCTCACGCTGTGCCTCCCTTATC
Source organism: Pilatotrama ljubarskyi (assembly GCA_022385805.1). Classification (NCBI taxonomy): domain Eukaryota; kingdom Fungi; phylum Basidiomycota; class Agaricomycetes; order Polyporales; family Polyporaceae; genus Pilatotrama; species Pilatotrama ljubarskyi. Next base: position 25,990 of record MU277782.1, read on the forward strand.
CTGTGAGCGAGATTGCCCGTCGTAGGGACTGCGTCGCGGCGGTCGGGCGCGCGCTTTGCGCAGAACGGTTTCCCTCACTGGGACATCTACGTATCAATATTCTCAACGTAAGCGCGTCGGACAGGCTGGAGGAGCAGAGGAAGGAACTGGAGGAGCTGATCTCGACGGCGCAGCGGGCGCAGCAGCGTAGACGTGAAGGCGGCAGTGCCGTAGTCACGGTCTGCGTCGTACGGCACCCCGGTGTATGGTGTAAGGCATGTGTGTAACGATGTGTTTGATTGCTTCTATCGCACGCGTGGGGCGCTGGGTACGACTCTTCCGAAGTAGACGGGACAGCCGTACAACCCTGCCGTCAGAGGCCGCTTCTGCCTTAGAGAGGGTATCAAGCGACGGCCGCCACTTGCGGACGTTCACCTGCCGGCGGTACACGACAGCTCGCGACGCACTCCGCCGAGCCGTCGGCGGCCCGCTCTCGCTGAGAACCACAATCGGCAACGTCAAGGCCCGTGCGGCGGTACTCGAGTACGTCAAGGCGACAGGTCGTCTGCAGCCGCTCGAACCACAGGGTTAGTTGGCGTCCCCTTCCCCCTTCCCCTCCCCACACTCCCCTCCCTCCCCTTTCCCCTTTCTCTCTCATGTTTCTTCTGTTTCTTCCCTATCCGGTCTCGTCTTGTCGTGTTACGGCCCACCTAGGCCCCTTCTCCCACTACTTCGGGGACATTAGTCCTCTCGGCTCCATATATCAGGAACACGCCGCCCCCTACTTCGCGCAAGAACTCCCGTACCTTACCGCGTTCAACCACCCGCATTTCTTCCCCGCATCCCGCTATGCTCTACCACGTTTACTCCGATCAAGCATTCACCATATACTATACTTCATTTACGATACCCACCGCACGGTAGTCACTAGAGTGCTCTAGGCGCTCGCGTAGTAGTCAGTGGCACCTTCGGCCGTAAACGGCCTCCCTGCCACGTTAATCTCTGAATCTATCTAACTTGCGGACGTCTCGTGTTTGTGAGATATACGACTGTATATCCCAGCGCGTCCGAGGTACTAGGGTATAAGTATCAGCAACATTGCGGACGTCGGACACCTTGGATAATTGATGGTCCTGCGGCCCGCTCGCGTAGTAGGGATCAACGACCTGAAGTGAGTGAGTGAGTGATAACTTAGCTAGGAGGCGCGGCGGCGGTGTACGCAACCCTAGGGTTAGGGTCGGCCATCGACGTATGGCACAGGCTGGCGCTCCCCGGTTTGTCAGCTAGCGTGCTGTCGAATCATCACTCACTCACTCACTCTAGATGGACCAGCAGTGTCAGTGATCAAATGCTCTTTTCTCTCGGAAGACGTAGAACGCGCGCCAGCGCAACCACGCCGGTGAGTTCGAATCAATAACGTCCGCGTTCACGTAAGTCCCCCACTCTCAATGGCCGATCTGTCTATGTCTGACTTGCATACCGCTGCCATACGCAGGGCAAACCACGTGCACTTACAACCCACACGGCCGCGGCGACTCAGGCTAAGCACTCCAGCGCCACATACCGCTCTCGCGTTGACCGGCGTGCTCGAGCTGCTCGCGATCACCCTTCCACAGTGCGCGATGCAAATCACCCTTCCGGAAGTAGCTGAGCAGGGAACGCACCCGGGGCGTAGGGCCTCTCTTGAACTCGGACGCGTACCCCGCCCTCTCGCACGTCACCATCGGTGTTTACCGGCATGCTGTCGGCGAGGCGCGCGACTCTCTGGCTACCGGGTGCCGCGACTCGCGACACCTGAACGAATGGTGCATAGTCCGTTTTGTGATGCTTCGTGATCTAAGCTGATTTCGCCTGCAACAGGGTGTTCCCAAGTTGTTCATCAATATTCATCGTCAAGATTACTCTCTGCATGGAGTCGCGCCTCTTGTAAGCCGTAGGGTACATATGACGTTGTATGCAAGGCTGCTACTCGTGAATGGTGTCCAAACGGTCGGCTCCATCCGGACGATCCGCTTCACAAGACAGTATCGTCGTCCTCGAGATATAGAGACTGCGTACCGGGATGCAAGCTGAATGGCCCAATTTACGCTCGCTAGCTCACGTTTACAGGAGGGGATTTCTCTCACAATATTGCTCACCTTGGAAGTGAGTTCGTCCTGGCGACTGCGCCTCCAATCGAGAGTCGACAATCATGCTCTGTTCTCTCAAGGGTTAGGTTGCCAAGTGCATGGAGGTGAGTGCACTCCTTATCGTTCAGGCTCCGAAGCACAACTTGAACGCCCGCTGACACCAACAGAACGGTGCGCCTCTCACCAGAAGTCGCCCGACGTTGAGCCCGGTGCAGAAGCCACTGGCATCCCAAAGCCGCCGATAGCGTTCAGCACTCGGATAGAGCGCATCACGTTCGCTCCAATCGTTATCGGTCCCGGCCGCTCTTCAAGCTGCGCTTCTCCCACCACCGCTGCTGGCGTCCGGGCAGGTGCATACGATGGTCATACGGTCGCACATGGGCGTATACATTCGCGACAACGGTTCGATAGTACTGTCCTACGGCGCTCCTCCCGCTCTCTCCTCCCCTTCAAAGGCTCCTTCGTCGCTCGGGCACTCCTCGATTGCTCCCGTGCACTTGAACGTCTTGCGCTCAGAGGGACGCGGGGAGGCAGCCGATGGACAGGAGTCCACCTATGATCGTCGTCAGCGCTCTGTGCATGCAGCCCAGCGCCGGGTCTTACCGAAGCTGTTGTCGTCGCAGCAGACGGTGTTCGCAGAGCTACACCGCATGATCAGCCTCTTGTCCCTTGCCCGCGCCCTCTCAGTCGACACCGCTACTACTCACCAAGCATCAGAGCCTCCGACGCCCACAACGCTGATGGGCGAGCACGTCAGGCCAACGGGAACGTTCACGTCCTGGAGGACGACGCCAATCGCAGCGAGGATTGGCGCGATGGCCGCGCTGTTCGCCGACTGGACGCTCTCGCAGCACTGGAGCGCGCCGGTGGAGCAGCCGGTCTGGCGCGTCTCAAGGTCGCTGCGAGCCGGGGTGGCGGCGGCGAGGATTGCGAGCGCGGCGAGCGCGGCGAAGGCGGTGGTGAGCTTGCTGAACATAGTGATGGTGAGGTACTTTGGGAGAGAGCTGAGGAGCTTGGTTTGAACGACGGCGAGTGTTGAGTGAGGAATGTCGGGCGAAGGCGAGTGCTTTTATACTGTCTCGAGTTCATTCCGGCCTCTGTTGACGGAACGGCGCAGAGATACGCGGACAATAGACCGGCCTTAGTATGGGTCTTCGAGTTTCGTACGAGTTGCGAAAACCAACATGCCCGACGATGCGGACGGAAGTGGAGATTGGCTATCGGCCAAGGCAATTCCACGCGCGGTATGTTTTGGTGAACCGCAAGAAGCAGACGTCATACGTCCCCGCTTTCCTTCCCATCTTCCCACAGGTCATTTCCTCGAGTGCGTACACACAGGCCGGTTCATTGTCCTATAATTCGCGTCGCGTGTCTTCTTTTGGGGCGCGAACAGGGCACCTAACACAGTGTGTATGTCAGAGTATGGAAACCACCGAGGACGCGCTCATGATACGAGAATCATCCCCCACCAATCCGCCTGCACGGCCCTGCAGTCATCGCTCCAATACGCCGCGTTGTGGCGGTCCGTCCGCCTGTGCCTTGGAGCAGTTTCGGTATGTTCTCGCTCCGTTCCGCTCGATTCCGGTCCATGAGCTCGCCGTCCAGGTGGACGACTCGTATGGTTTCCAGCATCTGCTGATATAGCTATTCCAGCGGCGAGCACCACCTACATAGCAGGTAGTGCCGGGGCTCATACCTGAATTCAACCGGGATAGGGATGCTTATTCCAGGCTCATTCGTCTCGCAAGCAACGTACGTGAACACTCATGCCGCATGCTATTTCAAGCACAAGAGGTTCCGCGTTCCATGTCTCTTCGCATGACGCCTCTGCTATCTGTATGCTTAGCGCGGCGGGCATCGCGCACATCTGCCAAGCCCACTACACCACCAACACGCATTCTGGCATATGTTTCCGAGACGGACCCGCTATTGGTCTCCATACCGCCGGTGACTCGCTTCGGTCAATCTCCTCATCATCCTCGTCCCGAATTCCGCATATCCATACACACGAGACGTAGTTATCCATTACACCCCTAGCGCTCCCCACCCGACAAAGCCAAAACAAAGAGGACGATCCCGGCAACTGTTCACTCTCCCGCGCAGAGATGAGCCCTTTCGAAGGGGGCCGCGAAGGTCACGCCTCGAGGCGTCCGATCTTCGTTCATGCGTGGAGTCTGACCTGTTATGGGGCTAATCTCGCGGAACGCTTGCTGTCAATCATCTTCACCCCGATGAGCACCTACTGGAGGCAAGCCTGGTATCGCGTAGCTCGACAGGTCCAACCCGACTCGAAAGCGTCTTGCTGCTGCACGGAGGCGAGTGCGCTCTTAATGTGTGTCGTTCATTTTCGCGGAAAACACGTACTGATTCATCCCAGGCTACTGCGCCTCTCACCAGAAGTCTGTCGAAGTCGACCCGGGTGCAGTACGATTCCGAAGTTGCCAACCACGCCCACCACGGGTCGATTCCTTATCCGGCTCGCACTATGTACATAGCTGTTATCTCTGGCGGCTCTCGGGCTTCTTGCACCACACTCTCGGTCGGGCACGCGCATTTCGGGTCACTTGGTCAAACGGTCGCATACATTCGCAAACACAATCCGGGCACTCCTACAACTCTCATCGAAATCTCTCCGTTTCCTACGAAAACTCTCGTTCGATCAAGCAGCATTCGATGATACTACGGGCGCTGGTCTGTTCCCCGCTTAGAGGGAGGCGGGAAGGCAGCCGATGGACAGGAGTCCACCTATAGTGAGTATCAGCGTCTGCTACCTTTCTCGCGCAGATTCCTTCTCGAATTATTGCTAGGTACTTACCAAAGCTGTTGTCGTCGCAGCAGACGGTGTTCGCAGAGCTACAGCCAGTCTATCAGCCTCCCGTTCCTTGCTCTCTTGGTCTGATTGAGACCGCTACGTACCAAGCGTCGGAGCCTCCGACGCCGACGACGTTGACGGGCGAGCAGGTGAGGCCCACGGGGATGTTGACGTCCTGGAGGACGACGCCGAGGGCGGCGAGGATCGGCGCAATGGCCGCGCTGTTCGCCGACTGGACGGACTGGCAGCATTGGAGCGCGCCGGTGGTGCAGCCGGTCTGGCGCGTCTCGAGCTCAATGGGGGCCGGGGTGGCGGCGGCGAGGATTGCGAGCCCTGTGAGGGCGGCGAAGGGGGTGGCGAGCTTGGCAAACATCGTGAAGGTGATGTTGGTGTTGGGAGGGGAGCGCTAGGGAGCTGAGGGCGATTGGCTTGAACGACGGTGGGTGTTCAGTGAGGAGTCTCTCGGGCAGAGGTGAGTACTTTTATAATCAGTTTTGTGTTCGGACTCTGTTGACGGGAGAGCAGAGGACACTCACATTTCTATGTCGACGCCAGCTCGGGTCCACACTAGTCGTACGACCGCTGGACGCCCACCGGACCAAGCCGACGGAGGCCACCATTGGCGGGCGACCACCGCGCGGTATGTTTTGCGCTGCGTAGCCGACGTCACACATCTCCGCTCCTGCTTGCACACAACACACAGCAACTCCTCGAGGGAATACACAGGCGTCAGATGGGGCCGTGCGCTTACGTCTGTCTTCTTTTGGGGCCCAACCCGAGCAGAGCACGGGTCTCGGGACTTGAAGCCCACCTAGGATCTCTCCGCAATACATGGATCATCCTGCTCGTCCCCGCTAGAGCCCATCGCTCCCCACTACGCCGTGTCCTAGCCGTTTGTGCCTTGGAGCGGCTCGGGGAAGTCTTCCCTGGTATCCAGCCATATGCTCATCCACCAGCTGGACGGGCAGTGTCATCAAATCCAGCGGCAAACATGATAGTACGGGGAGACTGCTGGGGTCGGAGAACAAAGCGCTCATTTTGCGACGACCGGTCATTCGTGTAGCATCATTGCAACGCACATCGACGGCACGCGCCTCTCGGCTTCGGAGTATATCTGACCCACGGCCTCCCGCGCCGTCTATCTCTCTCATGGCGGCGCCTGTGCCGTCTGAATGCTCAGCGCGACGAGCATCCCGCATATGTCGAGACGAGGTGCGAAGGTAGGAAGACCCGTCTGCCAAGCTCACCGCTCCAAGAACACGCATTCTGACATATGTTTAGCCTTTCTGCTTGGGGAAGACAGTTCCCGTGGCGTAACAGGCGAACCCGCTATTGGTCTCCACAAGAACGGCGGGACGCTTCACTCAACTCTTGCAGCATCCTCGTCCCGGCTTCCGTATGACCAACGCGGCGCAAACCACGCAAGAACTGCAAGAATGGCAACGGAGGGCTGCGGCCCTAGCTTCGCCTCACCCTGCCCATTCAACGCAAACAACACGACCCCGGGTGTATTCCACGCTTCCCGCTTTCGCGCATTGCGCGGAGATGAACGGTTCGACGAGGGCGATGAGGTCACACCTCGAGGCATTCCTGGGAGACCGACGCATAAAGGCGGCCGTTCCGACAATGGTCCTCCGTTGTCGCTCTAAAGCCACTGCAGTTTCCGGTTGATGCCTCGTGTCTGAGGGCACGTGTATGGGCCGGGGACGGGGCCGCTCGTACGGGAGTGATTGGCTGGAAGGCGTATGGGAACTCTTGCCCTGGCGGTGCGAGATGCTACGGCGCGGGGATTGCATGTCAGCTGCGAGGCGGGGCGGGGTTCTGTGTCAATGTGAGTAGGGACGTTCCGTCGTGGGCTGAGAAAGATCATACTGACCGTACGAAAAGGCGGCGGCACATGCATTCGGATAGCCCCAGCATACTTCAACCGGTAACGGTTTGATATTCTATCTTTGGCTGGCTCGCGCCTCTACAGAGCCGCAGCTATGGAAACATCCACGATGAGACCATGCGTGCAGGTCGGTAACACCCATGTTGGCCGACAAGACTTGTCGTCTACTATTGTCCAGTACTCGGAGTCTGGGGTACTCAGTTTCTCAAGCACAACATAAGCAGGCGTCCCATTCGGCCAAAGAGGTCGCGATGTCGTATGATAGTGCTCGAATCCAAAGGATGTACGGGATGCGTCTACAGATATATCGATCTGTGAAGATACAACGGTGCGTTCAACGGAAGTACTAGATGCGCGTGATGTCGTGTCCTCATGTTCTCTGACTCTCATAGGATCACCGGGACGCAGCCGATCGAGATGAGGGTACCTGTGAAGAAAACAATCAGCGGCTACCCCAGAATGTCGTTCAGTATAGGTGAATACTGCCGGCGGCCAGCATCGACCGCGTTCTCACCGTGCGAGTTGTCTTCGCAGCAGACGGTAACTGCGGAGCTACAACATAGCGTGAAAAGTGAGCGTCGACATCCCCACTCTCAAAGCCGGGAACAGCACGTACCAGGCAGATCCGGTGCCGACGCCGACGCCCGTGATGGGCGAACACACGACCCCGATAGGAAGGTCCAGGTCCTGGACGACGACCCCGACGGCGTCGAGCAGCGGGGCGACGGCGGGGCTGCCTGCGGGCAGGACCTGGTTGCAGCACTGGATGGGCGCGGTGTTGCACGCGAGGGACGCGTTCGGCGCGGGGGTGGCGACAGCAAGGATTGCGAGCGACGAGAGAGCTAGCAGGGCTGTGGCGGTGTGCATGGTTGCGGAGGCTCGGTTCTGGGGTCTGGAAGTACTAGTACTGAGGTGGCTGCTTTGTGGGCGGGGCGGTGGCGAGCAGGGGCTCTTCTGGAAGAACTCGCGGCTTATATCGTACAACTGGAAGTGCAATAAGCAGGTGAGAAAGGTGTGCCCACTAACATGGTCTGAAGAGATGACGCCGCTTCTCAGGATCATCAGGCCGGCCTTGGCCTTGCGTATAGTTTTGACATGAGTGTACGCAAAGTCCCGCCGTCACTGCGGAAATGATACATGCGTACGAGTAGACGTCCGCCCGGCTTCCTGCGAACTTCGACAACGCCTCGGCGTCTCTCCGGCTCCCGGGGCCGCATTCACCCCACCACGACGCCACGCTGGTATTCTGCAAGAACCCACTATGTATCGAGAAGCTCGGGAAGATACGTCATGAGATGGATATTTTTCCGCGGGATACGCCAGCACGTCGTGTGCCACAGGGTACGCGTGTTTGTCAGGTCATGTCGTACGCCGAAGCTTATTGGTCTGCTCGGTATGCTCTACGACGGAGTCAGACTCGGTTCGAATGTCCTCCAGCCTACGACACAGCTGCAGCATCGCCGTACCCGTGCAACTAGTAGGCTCGAATGCGAAGGCACAGACACCTCGTGCAGGCCTCTGTTCATTCGCCCTGCGCCCACCTGGCGCACAAATAACGAGAAGCATACCTTACTACAATAGGTGACAAGGTTCAGCCGCGAATCTCCCAACCGCAAGTTCGCCCAGGAGATTCACTACAGGGCGGCTACCGCTTCCAGTCGAGCTTACCCGACACCGCTCTCATTCTCCCGTTCTACACCCTCCGACGCATCGTCCTCTACCTCCGAGCTCGTTCAGTCGCCTGCACTCCCAGGCTCTCCATCCTACTGTACAACAACATGAACTCCGCCCTGTCTGCTCCTCGTGAACCTCGGGGTCCTCTCTCAGAGAATACTTCTGACGACATCAAACACGATAACACGGGCGGCGAGCGCGCTTGCAGCACGAAGAGCTGCTTCCCAGGAACGCGACGACGCATGGAAGGCAAGTCAGCCCAACTTCCAAGGGAGGGAACTCCCACAGCCTGTCGCCGTCCTCGACCCCGGAATGCGGACAACGTCGGGCTTCCCATCCACGCTGTTGAGTACATACACGTACGACATGCACGTCTCGGGCCTCCTTCGCTGACAACGAGCATTTCTCTCACAGATGTCGACGAGCTTCGCCGTGGGATAGCAACGAATATAGACAGACCCTCATGCGGTAAGTGGCAGAGTAGACTGAGCACTGGTCTGTAGTCGGTAGGTACATAGGCCCTACAACAACAATGTCCTCTTTGAGATTCTAAGATATGTGCTTTATATGCTGTAAGTATCTCTATGGCCTGGGTCGCTCATACTTGTGAGCGGAGTAAGTGTCCGATTTGTTCGAATCTACTTGACACTCCGTTTGCCCCTAGGGAGCAGACGCGCTGCTGCCGTTCGGCACAAACGTGAAAGTCTACGCGAAGAGAGGAGAACTCATCAGTAACCGTTGCACGCATCGACCAGTGTAGTCGCAGAGAGACGAGGATGCTAGGGACTACTCACCACCTCGGTAACGGGGCCAAAGTTGCCGGCAAACAGGTCCACGTTGCCCGTGATCGTGAACGCATCCGAGGACGGGACGTAGATGAGGTGCTCCGCGGGCGTCGAGCCGTCCGGGTTCACCCAGGTCACCTGCAGGGTGTTGTCAGCGCCGAGCGTCCAGATCGTCGACTCGACCGGTTCGGCGAGGCCTGACGCGCTCGAGAACGTGTTCGGGCTGTCCGTAGCGGGCCCGTACGGGACTGTTCGGAGGTAGGGTGTTAGCATGGCGATACGCGACACGCGGAGGGGGGCAGGGAGATGAGGGAGACAGAGACGTACCCAGGTCGGTGCCTCCAAAGTAGGCATAGTTGAACGAGGAGGAGTCGATCGTGCTGCTGGTACTCGCGAAGCCGAGGATGGCACCGAGGTAAGTATGGTCGGCGGCGCCGTTCTGCGAACACATCACAGGTCAGCGACATCGGGGTTAACCGCGGGTTCGCAGTAGAGGGCACGCACCAAAGTCTGGAGCCCAAAGGGCCCAGGGGCATCGCAAGTACGAACAACAACGGAGAGCGCGTCGGCGGCGCTGTCCGTCTTGCCGTACTCGCCGAAAGCGTTCGGGCGGCGCGAAACGTAGGCGAACACATTCCCGGACAGGTCCTTCGCCTGAATGGTGCCAGTCACCTGGGGACAGGGCGCCGGGGACTGGCGCGCAGCGAGGGCACGGCGGCGGACGTTGAGATGAGGGCTGCGCGGCGGGAGACCGCGAGCAAGACGCTGAGCGTTGGTCAGGCTGGCCTCGGGACCAGCGAGCGGGATGGAGCGGGTGACAACGCCGGTGGGGTTGTAGTCCTCAACATCAGAGACGGTACGGCGGACGCGGCTTGGGGCGACCGGGACGGGGCTGGGGACACCCGCGGAGAGAGCGGGGACGGCAAGGAGGGCGAAGAGGAAGAAGCGGGAGAAGGAGGCGAACATGGCGGAAGAGACTGTTGTGTGTAATGAACGTGGGGGTTTGTAGGGTGTGGAGGAGGAGAGTCCCGAGGAGAGGAGGTGATGGGTCGAGTCCAAGGGATGCGAGGCCCTATCGGTCGATGCTGGTCGCCAGATATACGTGCGCGCCCGATTGGGGGCTGGCAAAATTGACATTAGTCCCCGCCGCCGGGTCATAAAATGTTGAACCGCTCGCCCAGCGCGCGGGGGTCCAATCAACGCGAGTGCTACCAAACAGCCTAGATCGTAATGAGCAGTGGCTGTGCCCCATCGGTGGCGCAGTCAGGCCCCGTTTCTGGACGTCCTCATCCTCCGTATCTTCTACTCCTTCGGGGCTTCGTTAGCGCAAAAGAGGGACGCTCAAGAATGGGAATGCAGTATTCGACGGTCATGCCAGACCTGACGAGTGAGTTTCCAAGAATTGCAGGGAAAACCGTGCAGGTCCCTGGCGCCTAACCCCACGTTTCTCGGCCCCGAACGCCTCCGGGGGTTCGAGTAACTGACGCTGCCAAGCACGGGCTCATCCAGCCGTCCTACTACCCTCTTCAGCTCTCCACGCCTCGAGGATCCGGTTGGTGGAAACTCACATACGAGTTGTACGAACGCTCGTCAAGAAGCTGCCGCTTTGTCCGGAGCACCGACATTCGTCGTCCGTTGCAGTAACCGCCTTGCCCCTGATTGCCATCGCAATCATAGACGGCATTCTCAACTTGCACTAAGCCCACAAAGAACGTGCAGGCGGCTCGAGAGACTATGCTCAACCTCAACTTGAGGTGATGTGCTTGGGTTGAAGGCGAAACAAGTCAAGGGAGGAGTTACATAGTATGATGGACGTCTCAGGTCGTCTTCGAGACACCGTCGCATGCTGTACGAGCGCCAAGACGCTTGATTGGTGACTCTATATAGCTCGCTAACGTCGAGTACGTCCTGTACTGGGCAACGCTATGACTATTCCTCTCCTTCAGGTTCTTCTGCAGGAACATGCCCAAAACACGGAAAGCCAGATCGTGGAACTTCAATGCATGGCGATCCGTCTGAAGGTGCGGATCGCATCGCATAGACTACTGAGTACATCGCCAGGCGAGACAGGATACCACACTAATTCGAGGACAATCCGAAGACCCTCGTCCTACCCACTACTGGCCGCCGATCATTCCTCCAACTCGTCTTTCCTGTTAACCACCGCTTGTGGTTGTGATCTACGCGCCCAGATCGACCGGCACGCAGCCAATGGCAGCGAGACCTCCTGTCGGCGGCAAACAATCAGCAAAGACTCCGTGACGGAATACTGCAACCTCGCGAGATCCATACCGGCGAAGTTCTGGTCGCAGCACACAGCGTTGCTATCGCTGTCCCAACCAATGCGTCAACATTCCCATTCCCACACTAACATCAGTCGCCAGACCAAGCCACAACGTACCAGCTCGCACCACTGCCGACGCCCACGACGCTGATGGGGTCGCACGTGAGGCCGGCGAGGACGTTCAGGTCCTGCACGTCGACTCCGAAGCCCTTGAGGATCGTCGCGAACGGGTCGCTCGCGGCGGAGCCCGTCTGCTCGCAGCAGAGCACGGGTGCGGTCGAGCAGGAGCTTGCGGGCTCGGAGCCGCCGGAGCCAGAGCCGCCGCCGTTGGTGGCGGGGGTGGCGGCAGCAAGGATGGCGAGAGAGGAGATGACCATGGCGAGCTTGGCGAACATGGTGAGTTCAGATGAGTGCTGCTTCGAGTTTCGAATGCTGGTATGCTGAGGATTGGGAGACCGAGAGGAGGGTGAGCTTTTATATGTCTGCGTCTCGTTACTCGCTCTCTTTGAGAGTGGGCACTCGACGTCATAGCTCGTCTATGCCCTCCAGCACAGACGGACATCTTGCGACCCTCGGACCTCGCGCTTTGCTTAGCGAAGTCATCTTGAAAGACGTGCATCACTCCTCACTAGGCGCATGACACGTCTGAGCTCTCAAGCGGACGCAGAGAGGGCGAGTATATCGTCACAGGTACGTTACCGATGCACGCAGTATCCACCTTGAACTGATGAACAGAAGCATACGTAGGCGGAGCGCCTCCGTCTGGAAGAGAGGAGCAAGAACATGGAGAGGGCGGGCGTTACAGTCGCTGGTGCGGGACCGACGGACCGCGTACGTAATACTCTGAGCGAACTTCAACGTCGTTTATGATACAACCCTGAAGCCTATAGTATGTCCGCAGGCGGAGCATCCGTAATGCCAATTGCGAGTCAGCCCCGTCTCAGAGAGACCATCATGGAGGTTCGACCCCGCGGCCGCACGGTGGGATAGTTGGAGCTCATATGTTCATACAGTCGACGGCAGCGGATATTGAAGGGCGATGATCACGACATCCAGTCCGTTCAGCGGTCCCGATGACTTCACAGGCACGGTGGTAAGACATCAGAGCTCGGCTTCAAGGCGGACGGATCGTGGAGGGAGAGGCGCGACCCCTTCTTTCGTACCAGGTCACAGTGCGTGCACCCATTGGTCGGCCTTGTCAGTTGTGCATTTTCAAGTACGAGCAACGCGAGCTGACATATGTTCATGCAGACCGCACTTGACAGGAATTATTTCGGACGATGTTATTCGAATGCACTGGGCCCACCTACCCGAAGTCTCCTACAATGGTGTCCAAAGTCGGAGGAGATATCAAGTACGTGTCAATACCTCGAAATGGGATAACTCTTCGAATACGATCATCCACGCCGCGACAACAATTCGAGCGGAAGCGCGGAAACATCCGGCCGTGCATCTCCCACATGCGCTCTCCCATCCCCAACTCAACCTTCCTTCTCCGGACGCCGGCTCGATCAGAGAACAGGCAGGCAGCTGAGCGAAATGAGTCCCGCTACCCAATTGCAAGCAATCAGCACGTCCGCTCAACATGCTCTCCCGACAGCGACAGAAATCGTACCTAGCGCGCCTTCGTTCGCGCAGCAAACGGTATGCGCCGAGCTGCAGTGAGTCAGAAGCCGTCGTCAGTATCACTACGTGTTTCGTCGAGGTCCTCCCCGTACGTACCAAGCCGCGCTCCCACCGACGCCGATACCGTCGATAGGCGTGCACGCGATCCCGACCAAAGTAGTCACGTCCGCCGCGGCGACGCCCACAGCACCGAGGAGCGCCGACGCGATGGTGCTGTTCGCCGGCATGGTGAGCTGGCAGCACTGGAGTGGATTCGTGCCGCACGCCCCGGAGGAGCCGTTTCCGACCCCGTCGTCGCTAGGCGCGGGAATCGGGGTGGCGACGGCAAGGATTGCGAGTGCGAAGGTGGTGAGGAGCTTCGTGGCCGTGAGTTGCATAATGCGAGTCAAGCGAATGGTAGGCGAAGGACGATGAGTGGAGAGTGCTGTGTCGGCACTGGCCGTTTTGAAGGAAACGTTCGAGGGTGTCTGCCCAGGAGTGATGTTACTCATGCCGAAACGCAAGCATGAGTAGAACATGCGGCAGAACATCCAGGCGTTCGGAACGCACTGAAGCTTGAAGACCACACGTGTGCGAAACGTCGGAAGCGCGAAGGTACGTCAGACAAGACTCGGCGGCCCGCGATGTATCAAGTTCTACGTCGTACCAACTCGTTCCGTGGTCGCCTCCGCGTTGGCCACCTGAGACCTCCTTGAATCTTACCATCTAGGATTAAGGGCAAGATGCGCGTGCCATTCAGCGCGGAAACCTTTGGACGCACTGGTACGATTGCGCATTCCCATGCGCGTCACAGACATGTCGCTCAAAGACCGCAGAATGAGGCTTCGAGGGCGCTCCGTCGTCGACCAGGCACAGCGAAGTGTATCCACAGTGTAGCAGTCAAGTAAGGTGGGAATTTCCGTTGTTCATATTGGTGTTCGCCTTCATGTCGATGTCAACGGAGAGAAAGGGCATGGCATAGTTCGATTCGCGCATCATACATCATGGGCTTCGCTTCTGGGATGACAATCGAGCCGGAGAAATCGGATTTCGGGACGCAAGTGTTTACGTTCGACCTGTGCAATCTGGCTTCACGTTGAGGGGATCATACAGTACAGAGGACGGTGCAGTGAATGACTCGCCGGAACGGACTCAGCCAGATCATACATCGTTACAGATTCGGCTTGCTTCTCAAAATAGGGGAAGTCGGTCGTTATATCGGTGGTTTGTTCACACAGCATGTTCGGTCATATTCGCGGCGGCAGTGGTCATCTTCGTTCTCGGAAGCCTGTGAAGCCAAAACGTGAACACCATTGTAACCTCCAGGAGCCCCAGACGACTTGCATGTTCAATCTGGCTTGCGATCTTGATCCACAGTATGAGCACTGCTGGCTCGAACATAACGGAGTACTAGTGGGACCTACTCCGAGATTCTCATCTCCTCAAAGAGAGGGCAGTGCACGTCATGCGGCATCCCAGACACCATGTCATATTGTCGGAGTCCAGACCTCTTCGACGTTACGGGATGATGGGTGATCTTGCAGAGCGTCGCAGCTACGGTAGCCCTACACGTCAGGAAGGGAAGGCCGAGGGCGCCGCGGTGAGAACACATGATAAACGAGGACAGACTCCTGGTGTACCTACTACCTACGCTGAAGTTAGCGACATGTGTTCCCTTCAAGCATTGTCGAGGCGGGAATCCTTGATTGTCCCTTAATATCGGAACATGTATGGCGTGGAAGTGGAACACTAGGAATAGCCAGACGGCGCTCGCCGCTCAGCCTCAGTGCAGACGCAGTCGAGCTCTGTGCATGCAACATTGCCAGCGGTCGACGGACACAGGTGTCACTGCAGGCTTCGTGAGTACAGTGCCTAGAGATTTGACGTGAGCTATTCCGCTGGGTATAAGAGTACTCGCAGTCCCGCTGGTCATCCTCAGCGAACACTCACAGTCGCAAGCCAAGCACCTTCAGCCTCAGTCTTCATCGCCTTCGTCGACATGTTCGCCAAGATCTCCAGCACCTTCGCCGCCCTGAGCGCGCTTGCAATCCTTGCAGTCGCCACCCCGAACAACACCCCCACGCCTGTCCCGACCGCTCCCGCTGGTGGAGCTGGCTCGTGCTCTACCGGACAGCTCCAGTGCTGCCAGTCGATCGAGTCCGCGAACAGCGCGACCGTAGTGCCTATCCTTCACGCTCTCGGGGTCGTCCTCCAGGACCTGAACGTGCCCGTCGGCCTCTCTTGCTCGGGCATCACTGGTGTCGGCGTCGGCGGCTCGGACGGCTGGTAAGCACTACCTGCACAGTGATAGATGGTGAACACCTGATGATGGGGAACCGACATACAGCTCTGCCAACGCCGTCTGCTGCGATGATAACAGCTTCGGTCAGTCGTGACGCCCAAACCCTGGAGTTTGACCTGTATTGACGATGGATGCAGGCGGTCTGCTCGCCATCGGCTGCCTTCCCGCCTCCTTGTGAGGATGGGCGCAAACACACGCCATATAGAGGCACCGGATTCTGAACGAGGAGACGGGGGATACGGGGTGTGGACGGGCCGCGTTGAGTAGGGCAGTGCGATGGCTTGTGAACCTGTACAACGTATGAGAGTGCAAATGTATGGCTTGTCGGGGATGACTCCAGACCGATCAGTGATTCAAGGACATAGCTTAGAAGTATACCATCAAGAGATCCGTGATCAGGATACAACGTACGCGCGCTGACACCCCGAGTCGCGAGAGACCGCCATCGTAGGCACATCTATCCTGAGACACAGGTCGCATTGCGATTCAGTAATCTAGTGCAAACAGCACTGACAGCCACTGATGTGTACGGGACATCGGCAGTCACCAGGCTTGCCCAGTGTAATGATTGTTGCGACAAGCCCGCTATTGTCGCCGTGACGGCGAGTAAGCAGAGAATTGTCGATGATGGATGCGTACCCTTCAGAAACTCCGTACAGACTCGGAGGCATAACGTCAGAAGGATTGAGTCGACCCTGTCTCTTTGTCATCGCAATTCTACCTTGCTTCGCATGTGCTAGCAATAAGTTATGAGTGGGCTGCCAGCGGTCGATGCTGCACAATACCGATGACGAAGAGGCTACGCCATGACTTTATGAGCTCTGTGAGCGGAAGCGTTGATTGACAGAGCCGAGCTGAAGTTAACGAGCGACTTATGCTCACATCGTAGTAGGCTCTGACAATGGGAAGGCAGTACATGGTGTTTTCCCTGGCCGTCAGATGGCTGGTATGATAGTAACGTCTTCTCGGGAAGAGCTACAGCTGAATCAAGGCTGCACGCTCTCCTACCCTCGTCGGTTGCGACGAGATGGGGTGATCGCCCCGACAAAGTCCGCCTCTCAGGTCCCCGTCAGATCACTTCACAGAACACTCTTGCAGCGTCAGCGACGCGAGGGTGAGACGAAATATCGTGCGTTCCCGCGGACAAGAATACTTTCGAGGGACGCAGCGGAGATTATGTGGATGACGTACCTTCTTCAGCCGTTTACCTTCTGCCACCCACGGGATGACAGTTGATTCTCGTATTGTAGCTAGGTGGGATACTGCGGAGGTTTGTGAGTGTTCAACGATGTCGACGAGAAGGGTGGAGTGAGTGCGTACGGGCACGGCATCGACGGTCTGCGTATGAACCCCAGAATCCGCGGAAGGGCCGTCTCACGTCGTCAACGCGGGAATATATGACGCTTTCTTCATCTCGGAAGAATATACCCACCTGGATGTGGTGCAAGCGTCCGGAAGAGGCCGCCTTCGCAACCTGAACCAGCGTTGTCATCATGTTCTCCGTACGGAGACTCAGAGCACGCACTGACATTTCTGCATGACGTCTGCACGTTCTCTCTGGCCACGATGCGAACCTGAAAGAGGTTCGACGAGGTATAAGAAGGGCGACGATATGCTGCTAATCCTCACTGAACACTCACCAGCGTACATCCCAAGCAACAACAGCCTCAGCTGCCTTCATCTTCCATCGCTACCATGTTCGCCAAGCTCTCCGCCACATTCGCCGTGCTCAGCGCACTCGCAATCCTTGCCGTCGCCACCCCCGCTCCGAACAACAAGCCCTCTTCCACGCCCTCCGCCCCCGCCAAGCCGACCGCTCCGGGTACTTCCTCCGCACCTGCTGCTCCCTCCGCCCCCGCCGGCGGTTCTGGCGGTGGCAGCGCGGGCTCGTGCAGCACGGGAGCACTCCAGTGCTGCGACTCGGTCCAGTCTGCCAACAGCGCGGCCGTATCGCCCATCCTCAAAGCCCTCGGCATCGTCCTCCAGGACCTCACCATCCCCGTCGGACTGTCCTGCTCAGGCATCACTGGTGTCGGCGTCGGCGGCTCCGACTCCTGGCAAGCGATCTCTTTGGACTGTTGACTAACAGGTCTGCTGATGACTCTGCCCTTCGTAGCTCCGCCAACACCGTATGCTGCGACGATAACAGCTTCGGTGAGTCTTCCTGACCGGTATTCGTGTACCCCTCGGCTGACACCTGTTCCAGGTGGCCTAATCTCCATTGGCTGCCTCCCGGCCGCTCTGTAGGCGGGGCTGCTGGAGAGTAGCACATCAGCACGGAACGCCTGTACAGAACGAGCGGAAGGAGGTGGAGTAGGCGGAGAACGCGAGCGGAGTCGAGTCCAGTTGCGGAGTAGGATCATATGACTGTTTACGAACGTGTACGCGTGTTTAAAGGGACGTGATTGCAGTATGCTCAAACGTGGGGGCGACGCAAGTGCATCCGACAGTCTGTGCTATGATAGGCGTGAGTAAGTTGGCCCGACCCTGCTGAAAGGAGCCTATCGGCGGCTTTGAGAATCGGGCATCCCCCGGGACCGGAGATCGGCGCAGAACCTGCCATCATACCGAGCCCCCGGCAGCTTAGGGGCAACATAAAGAGCTGCTACGGTTGAATAGGCATATGGAGGGATGTGGGACGACGATAAGTTTCATCTAGAGTCGTCATAAGTACGTTCTGAACACGGTATGGAACAATATGTGGAGCAGTTACAATTGCCACGCATAGCAGGCCGGATAGCCTCATCATTATTATGCAGTGCATGCTGACATACAAGCCTTAGCAGGCTCCCCTAGGCAGGCGTTGCGATGCGCTCTATGACGGGGGGAGGGATGAGCACAGAACTTCAGGAGCTCGAGGCACAGCAGAGTCCCTCTCACGATATTGCCAAGTCCCTGAGGAGCTTACCATTGAATCCCATCATCATGTACATCATGCTACCCACGCATGCGAGGCGGTGAAGAGCCTGGAGAATATGACTCGAGGAGGCAACTGGGGAACAACAAGGTCGTGGTTGGGAGCAGATCTAGAATGAGTCCTGCCAGTGCGAAGCGCTCGAGCTGCATCAACGGCGCATGTGCCGGGCCTCCCGGAGTCCGGACGCCCTTACCTCATTTCAGGCGCCCATGGCACTGTCGTGCTCGCCAAATACACCCAATTTCATGTGTTGAAAACCTACTACCACATGTATGATACATACAACATGCCACTGGAAACACGACCATATAGTACACGACTTCGCGCTGGGCCTTACCGCGTTAGATATAGATAGGGAGAGTCGGGTTCAGACCTCTCCAATCGGGTCCCTCCACGAAGTCCTTCTCGTCAATCAAGAAGTCCTAGGGGTTGAGAACGTCAGCGAAACGGAACCTTGTATGAGTCGCTGGGCGTTCGTACCATGGGGCATTCCACAAGAGCACCGCGGACTTGGGACAGGCGCTCCTTGATGCGCTGCAGCGGGATGTCGGGGACGACATGGCCCGTCATCACCTTCGGCACATAGTTCTGAACATGGTGTTCACCGAGTCAGCCCGTGTACCAAAGCTGTATTCAGCGGCAGCCGGACGTACATCGTAGTCCTTCCATGAGCGGATGAGGTTCGTCGGTACGGGCCGGAAGATCTCCGTGAAGATCTCGCGGTTCTGGCGCGCAGTATTCGTCCAGAGGTCCATCGTGTCGTCGGCGAGCGGGTCCGCGACCATACGGTCCTCATCTGAATCGGTCTCGTCCGCGTTCGGGTGGGGTGCTGCCCGCATGAACGAGTCGGGCTGGTTGTCGCACCATTGGGGCGGGATCAGACCCAAGTGCTCTGACAGGGAGATGTGAGCAAGGCTGTACCGACTTGAATGGATGGTGAATGTGAGACGAACCGCGATAGAGCTTGCGGCGGAGACTGGCCGCGAATCGTGCCACCTGGTAGGGTTCGCCATTCATGGTGGAGTCGATCATGTCCGTGTCCTCGACGACCAGCGCAATTTCGGAATCGCCGTCGCCCTGGTAGATTCTAATAAGTGGCGGCAGTGAGTATGATCAAGAGGAATCTACCTTTTGACTCCGGTCGTTCAAGTTGGCTGAACCCATCTGTTCTCAACTTCAGTGATGTTACGACGAAACGCTGAATCGAGAGGGCTCACAATAACACGCCGATCGTCGACGATCATGACCTTCGAGTGGATGTAAAGCAGCTCAGACACGTAGGCGTTCCGCTCCTCCTCCTCCGTGCCCAGCCACTTCTCGTCCAGCAGGCTCGTGCGATCATGCAGCATATGCTGCACGACATTATCCGACACGTCCTCGTCGCTCCGGATCTCCTCCGCGACGCGCACCCACTTCTCGACGATCTCGCGCGCCTCCTCGACGTTCGGCGGGAGCGGGTACGTCTCCGTCTTCATCTCGGGCTTCGCGCCCGACATGGACTGCTCAGTAGTGGTCTTGCCCGTAGGGATCGTCACAGAGACCGCCTTGGGGTCCTCCGGCCCTTCTCCGGCCCCGACCCAGAGGCGGCCGAGGGCGACGCCCAGCTGGTGGAAGGGGATGCCGCTGCGCTCTTCGATCTGCTTGATGTAGGACTCTGTAGGTCGTGTCAGGGTTTACCTGGTTTAACATGACTGCACGACGAACCGAAAGGCGCGTTGATGCGGTCGTAGGCACGAAGGTGGTAGAAACGGATATAGTCGGACCTGCGCAGGTACGTCAGCAGCGGGCGAGCGTCTCAGACAGCCCACACTCACGGCTCGTAGCCTGCCTTCCGCACCTCTTCGTAGATGCTATGGCCACCACGGTTCATAGTGCGGTACTGCGCCGCCATGATCGTCTTGACTGACGTCTCGTCCTTGACTACAGCATTGATCAGTCACGTGACCAAATTATCCAGCGACGGACGTACCCTGTCCCGCAAATCCGGGAACCTCAGGAATGACGATGACCACCTGCAAGGCTCGTTAGCTGAGAAATAGGTTCGCTCCTGTCAGTGCTTACCCTGAACTTCTTGCCCTCTTGGCCGGCACGAACGATACGCTCGACCAGAGCTTTGGCAATTTGGTTCTTCACGGGGCCATCTTCAGTTGTGTTTGAAATGCTGCACGAATGATCAAGTCAGTCGGCCGACTTGGATACGAGTATGGATCCCGACGCACAAGAACTGGTTCTCTGCAAAGCTCTCGTTAGCGACATCGGCTTACACGATTATATGGATACTGACCGATGTAGATGAAGTGTTCCGCCTGCTGAATCAACTCTATGTCTTCCATGCGCGTCACGTCAGCTTCGACGACACCAGTCTGATGAAGCGGCACTTACAAGCGTTCTGGATGCTCCGCTCCGTCAGCACACCATGGCTCCAGTCCGACACGCTCCGGACGGCCTGCACGCGGCACGTACCCTTCACCACCGGGTAATCGCCCTCGTACTCCACGGGCTGGTCCCCATGCCAGTGCCTGTGGAAGTGCTCCTTGAAGCGCCGACCAATCTCGTGCCAGTGCTCGCGGTGCGGGTGCCCTGCATCGTGCATTAGCCAGACTGCGCGGACTCGCTGTGCTAGGGGAGCCGACTAACGAACGACGGCTTCGTTGGGCGCAAACTCAATGTCGTGCGGGAGCGCGAGCCAGTCGTAACGTCTACGCCAAGGTTAGACATATCCGTATGGCGTGATCGTCGTACGTACTCTCTGTGACGGTACTGAGATTATACGCAAGCGGTGAGTAACAGCTGGATCGACTGTCACGTCGACGTACCTTGCGCTTCTTGATCTCGTTCCACCTCTCGACGAAGTGCTGCACGATGTCCAGAACAACCGTTCCCGTGATCGTCATGTGCACGTCGTGCCACGGCATGCGCGCGCTCTCGATCGCGCTCAGGCCGTTGCTCACGTAGTTCGGCACGTCCTTGAAGTCCATGATGCGCGCGTTGTTGTAGTCCTGCCCCGGGAAGAGCGTGTCGAAGGGGTTCGTCGGGTGCACGTCTGCGAGCGGATGTGTGCTCGTATCCCAGCGGCCGAAGCAGAGGTCCAGGCCGCCGATGCACGCGTAGTGGTTGTCGACCACCACGACTTTCTCGTGGTGCGACCAGAACTCGACGTCGTCTGTTAACCGGTGTCACACAAACCATCTCTCGATCCCACAAATCGCGGGTCTCTACCTTTGCTTCCGATGTGGTCGGGGTGCCGCATGCACGCGACGTTCGGGTGGAGAGCCTCGAGGGTCTCCTTCGTGTGGTGAGAGCTCATGGACATCGTCTGCGTTACCTCCTTGTACACCACGACGTAGACCTTCACGCCTTGCTCGGCCTTACGCTTGAGCACTCTATCGAGGCGCCACTCCGGGTATTTGGCCGGGGGACGGCGGAGGTACAGCTCAGGGGTGAGCCACCAATCCTGCAAGCGCGAAGGGCGGCGTTAGGGGCTGTGGCTGGGCTGCGGACTCGGTAACCCTACCAGGATGAAGATGGCCTCGCGAGCACTGTCTAGCAGCTCTGAGACGGCCCACATGTAGTCGTGGCCGTCAACATGCCTGTGTTTTGAGAAAGTTGGGTCAGTCAGCACGCCTCGATTATGCTCGTGGAACGTGCCATTTCACGAAGTTCTCCGAGCGCTGGTCCGCGAAGGAATGGAAACGGTGGCCGGACATGATCTCCGAGCGAATCATGTCGGCCTCTTTCTCCTCGGGATCATCGTGCCGACCTGTGCATATGCATCACTACGAAAGCAGGAGGCGCAGATGAATGAAAGTGCGCACGGTCAGGGTTGAACATGCCTGATCGTCGACATATCCCATTTCAGCACGAAGTCGTGAAGCCAAACGCTAACCACCACCGACCTATGGCCATTGCGCGCGCATGCGTGTACCCCTCCGGAATTTTGTCCCCGATTTTCTCGAGCTTATCCCCGACCTTCTCGAGCTTGTGGAGAAACTTGGACATCTTGTACACAGGGACGGTGTGGTCGTGGTGGTCGTTGGATAAGATGCAGGCTGGAGCAGTGCTCGATCGTTAGGGAGATAGCATGCGGCAACAGCCGCTCGTGATGACGATGCCGAGCCAAAGGCGCGCGGCCGTGCTGCGCATACACCCTCAGCGCCCCGCAAGCTGCCATCTTCGTCAGTATCGTGAGCATCGCGTTCGATGCGCGCCGTGGCGAGCACGCACGCACAGCCATCGCGGTTGATGTTGAGCACGATCTCGACGCTCGCGAGGGTCGCCAGGCAAGTAGGAGGGGACTGTCAGGGACCAACCGGGGCGCACGGGACGCGCTGCGCCACAACGGGCGCTCCCCACGTCGCGTGAACGTAACTTACCTGGCAAGAGAAAAGCGCCAACGCGCTCGCTGCAACTTCGCTGCTTTACTGAAGCCAAATGACTCTGAGCGAGGCTCAGCCATGCATACACACACTACGCCAAGACGGAACTCCGGGGCATCATCTGAAACTTCTGTTTCGCCATCTTGCATAGACCCTCTGCAGACGCCATTCGTTTTTCTCTTCCGCGATCTTCCTCTGATAACAAGCCCCGCTATACTCTGGATGTCGAAGGAAGGACGAGTGCACTCTCGCATGCACCGACCACAAGGAGATAACGGAAGGACAGCAGAAATATCGAGACAGTAGGTCGGGTATTGGCTGGCTCATCCCATCGTCTTGCATGTTCTTGTGCTCACTCTACCCGCTCTGCCTCTCCGTCACCTTCGTCCTGCCCTTGTTGGACTCCAATGTCAACCGTCCCGACTGCAGGAAACCAGCCATACGTCCGGAGGTCTACTTTGAAACCTCCGGACCTCGACACCTCCACCTCTACGCCTTCGGCCACGAGCGCATCTCGTTGTCTCGCGGCACCATCCGTTCCTGGGCCGCGCGATGAGATGGCTCCCGATGAGGAGAGAACACGGTGCCACGGAATGGGTGGATTCACGTCAGGTGAGATGAATTTCAATGCTGCGTGACATGACAGGTAAGTTTAAAGATACGAGGAGACCAATGGTGTGGCTGCTGCAGACCTTGGCCGACGTGCCGCGAGTAGTTCGGCATGCCAATCAGCTTGGCGATGTGTCCTGGTTTGTTGAGGCATTTTCAGTTTGACATTCTCTCAGATGACCAACGAACCGATAACATACCGTAGGAAGTGACGCGCTGGGGCGGTATTTGGCGCACGACATGATACACCTGCCCGGCCGCTCTGTCAGCAGTAGGACTGGCGAACGGCCTTCAGAGAGGTCGTACTGCTGCATGAAACTCATCTCCATCCATTCTCGTACTGGCTCAGGAGCCGCACTCTCCGGCAGATCGTGGTGGTACGCTGAAACGACAGGATTCGAGTCACGCTGCGCCTTTCAGCAGCTTACGGGAGCGCAAAGTAACGCACACGTGTTTGTTACGCGACGCGTCTTAGGAGCCTTCGAGTCGAAGTTTCACTGACGAGTACGGGCTTGATGTTACCTAGGCGAACGCAGTGAGCGAGTCGTGAGGGTCGCCTGCGCTGGGACGCTGGGTTTGTAGCCGTTACAGGGTGCGTTATGAATACAATGATGCATCAGAGTTTCTATTAATGACAAGAAGCCCGGTTAAAAGCTCCATTATAGCCTTGCTTTACGGTGCGCATCGCCGTCTGCGACTCTCATGAGGGGCATCAGGCTGAGCTGAAGCTAATACCAGTATCACCAGGATGGCTAAGAGATGACTCAAGATTTCGACCCTCAAGGGCCGCATGAGTTGTAAGTACTGCACGGAGTCGGTCAATGAACGGCGCCCCCGAGAAGAGCGCCCCCGAGGAACAGCGCCTACACGAACGCCAGTTGAGATGGGCGACAGAGGCTCGCTATGCTTGGCAATAGGGAGGGTGCAGAGAGTTCTGTGCATCCGGCATTGCCTGCGCTCGTGGGGTGAGCTATCAGTTCATGGCAAGGGGATGTGGGGTCTAATATGTGTCGGACCCCGTTACCGGAGATCATCAGGGGACTTCAGAGACAGAGTGCCGTCGCGCTTGTTGCTAATCTGTGTCTGTAGACGCAGCGTGTTCCCTAAGAAAAACCTACTCACTATATGCTCGATTGCGACCCCAGCACATACTGTGAAGGTCGTAGATGACGATGAAGGGCGTTCTATGACTATCTGACGCGATCTATAGAATGCGCACTGACTGACACTCTGCCCCAGAGCGAGGTCACCGTCTCGCTCAGCCGTCTCCTAGTGAGTCCCTCGATTCTACTGACACGCGCAATATCATGAATCTCTCGCCGAGAGACTGCTTTTGGTAACACAGAGGCCCATGTACTGCATATTCACCGCGCTCGCGCTCCGAGAGGAACCGGACGTTCCAAAGCAGTTTGCGGTCTCGTACCGCCGCGAGTGGAAGCTCTACGGAGGCGCTAATGGCGCTCTTTGAACAGTGCGTCTATAGCTGCGAAGCCCCCTCGATGATGAATGCGTCCAGGTACACCGCTCGACGGCTCTGATGTACCATGCTGCGAGGTTTGAGGGTACCAGTCGCATGGGGCCGTGGGCTGGTAGTGTCGCACTCAGCACAGCCAGATTTAAGGCGACTATGCGTAGGCGAAGCGAGCATGCTACTGAGTATATAAGGTGAGCAGGATTCCCCTGGTACCTGTCCTCAGCATCCTACAACTCATTTCACCCTTCGTCGGCTGGTCCATACACCCCAACATCCTACACGACCTTCCACTATAAGTATTCCTACGACACATACAGTAATCTCTTAGTCATGCTCGCCAGCTCTATCATCATCCTTTCTATCATCACTTCCGCATTTGCTCTCCCGGGGCATTATTCTCGCGGGCCTAGGGGCATGTACGGTGCCCAGGACGGTGCGCCCGACTTCACCGACCAGGACCTGTTCAAATCCTGTCCTGGTGGCCCCGGCTCTCAGAAGCTCGAGCGCGCCGACAGGTGCACTCTGGTGAGTGACAGGTCGTTCACAACCGTCCTGGGGTGGGCTCCCTTTTCATCGCTCACATGTTCGCTTCCGACATAGAGGAACATCGTCGACAACCCGAACGCTCGCCCTTTTGTTGTCCTCGGTAACCCCGTGCTCAAGTACGCACTCCTCACTGAACTAGCGCCCTCCCTACTAAACTTGACTCTGACTCGCAGCTGCGGCGGTGCTCAGAACCCCATCACCGTCTCGATCGGCGGGCAGCAGACCGTCTCGCAGACGACCGAAGTGAACGCCGACATCGGGATCGAGATCGATGAGCTCAAGATCGGCGGCGGCACGTCGGACTCGTCGACGACGAGCACGACGGTCTCCAACACGACAACTTACACCATTAACCCTGGGCGGCAGGCCGTGTACGTTGCCGGGACCGCGCAGAAGTCGGAGACGGGAAACGTCCAGGTCAACTACGGGGATCGCCAGTATGGCCACTTCATCGTGAGTCCCAGGGTTCCGGATGAGCGCCGCATTACGAGCCGAGGCTCCCTGTACTCTATATTGACGTATCTTCTCTAGTGGTTCACGAGCTCCACTGTCACGCGCCTCACCCCCATCGCCGGGGACGTCGAGTACAGCGTGTATGAGAGCGCATGCGGTATGCGATTTAACCCTGCGCATGTGTTCAGAGCTGATGGATCTCGTTCTAGGCACCGACCCGCGCGATCTCTCCAACTTCCACCCGTAGTGATCTGCGGTTACGACCTCACGATCGTGATGCGGCCACCGGTGCTGCATACCTCAGCTCATAGGCCTACGTTGTCTCGGTTGGAAGTCTGAGATTCGGGTGTACGACTTGTTGGACAGCATATACGTATCTAAACTAACAGGTGCTGGTCACCTATGATAAGATGATGTGATTCGCCATCTGACGCATTTGGACTGTGTGCGTACGTCGGAGATAGACAAGGCATCCTGCCAGCGTATGGTCAACGCTCGCTCGAGCATGCGGACGTAAGTGACGCTCTATCGATATGTCCGAGGGTCTGTACAGTGTCTGTACGGGTTAAACGTTCATGTGTTCATGCCCGGAAGCGAATTCCAGCAGTGATGAAAAAAGGATTCCCATTAGCCGACTCGAACGACTGACCTCGTCATCGCACGCGCTTGCCGTACTAGTGACGCGCTCTACCAGCTGAGCTAAACGGGATACCCGGATTGCCGTCTTAACGCTTCAATATGGCGATGAAGACATTGATCTTCTCGTTCAATGGGGGGTGTATGCTGAGGGCGGCAAAAGCTTGCATAACGGCCTAGTAAGGGCCGACATGGGCGCCTATTTACATACTACCAGCTCGAGGGAACCGCGCCGGCGCTCTGCGAGTCCGAACTCTTGCCTCACTTCAAGGATACTTACCGCAGCATGTGCTTTGATGACCATTGATTCGTATTGAGCCTCTTCTTGCATGCCTGAAACTTGCAGAACACGTCTTACCCATACCCCTGCCGCTCGTCGCTACTGAGACCAAAGAAAGAAACCTCTGTTAACCGCATACAGTGCGACTGACTAGTAGTAGCCGCCGATGGAACGCGTTCAACCTGGAGCTTGTCCCGCGCCCGCCGGCGGAGATTCGAGGATGTCTCTTTGGGACTATGTGTTTGGCCGGAGGGAGCCGCCGCCGCCTACATGCCAATGTAAGTACGAGTACTACATAAACTTGATGTCGGCTCAAGGCCCTCACTAAATGCACTGGGATCCGAACGTGCAGCCACGCAACCTGCCTCCCCTCATTCAACAGCAGAACCTGCACCGCTAACCCCTGCTCTGGTGCGGACACGACAAGGGATCGAAACGGCCATCGATTCCATGAACGAGCTGATCGCTTGCTTGCTGCGATGTGAACGTGAAGCACACGACGCTGTCCCGCCATTGGACGCCAGCGAGATTCGTCCGTGGAGGGAAATCGCTCATGAGATGACTGCGGTATGTGAGGTGCACCAGACGGGGGGTTGACGAAGCCGCATGCTGACGTTTTACCATCAGTCCCTCGAGTACGCGTTGGTGCACGCCTTACTCAACAGCTCCGTCGGAGAGGACTATATCCCAACGAGATCCCAGCTTCCTCGCACGATGACCCCAGATGAAGTAGAGACGTCACTCCGCTTGGAGAAGAGGTTCGAAGACAATGTGGCCGACCTCATGGGCACCCTATCGAAGCTACGAGCGAACGCAGAAAAGACCGAGCGGCTGGTGAGCATAGGAGAGCGGATTCGGTTGTTTGAACGGCGCGTTCTTCCCACCGTGAGGGCTGCGGTAGGTTCAGCCTTGAATATACGTCATGGTGTTCACCGCTCAGTGACCGCTTCCCGCTCTAGTCCGTCCTCTCTCTACCGGTACCTGCCCTCGCAGCCATTCTCGCCTATATGGACGTCGTGGTCCTCACGCCTTGCATCGGTGCTTTCCGATTGCGCTACGGTGACGAGACGCAGTTTTCGACATTAGCGATGCAGATAGAGATGATGAAGATATTCGGCCAGGCAGTAGAGGATGGATGCGACGAGATGCTCGATACTCGACAGCATCTGGTAGAGGACAGAGAAGCCTTTCAACGACGCCTCCATGATCCAGCCACGCGCTACCGGGAGGTCCTCTTGATGCAGCTGTTCCGTACATGGGACCTGGCCCAGGCGATATTCCGGTTCAATATCTCTGGCACCGCGGACGAGACCGCACCCGTGTCAGCGGAGAATCCGAAGCTACCCTCCATAGGAACCCTCGCGTCGTATCTGCGCGACGTCGCCAACACCTTTAACGGTGCCATCGCGGTTCGTGGCCCGCTCTCGTCGCTGGGAGAGGCAGAGTGGGAGACCCTCGACAAGACCCTGGCCAGCGTGCGGAGCTCTCCCGGCCAAGCGATCGTCCACAACATCCTCTTTCCTGAGTCGAAGCGTTTCTGCGCCTATCTGCATGTGTGATTGATTTCTATACTACGTAGGGGTGAGTGCACGTGTCGCGATGCTCTTGGCATGCCAATTCACAAGCACGACTTGGAATGACACAGGCACCGCGAGCGCGACACCTCATGTTTCTCACCTCGCCTCTTCTCTGCTTTGCACAGTATCCCAATGCTCTGTTCTATCCTCGAAAGCCTACCGCTATCAAAATCCGATTTTCGGGCTCGTGTAGACTGCGCCGTGATGTCTCCCGCTGTTGATACCTGTATCTACTATGATGTATGTTGTCTCTCTGTCTGGAAATCTCTGTAGTCCTCGTATGACATAGTCCGTCGACACGCTTAGCTGACTTTTACCACTTCTTTGGGTACGTGGGTGTGTAGATCGCCACTCAGCCTCGTCAGATATGTCGCTGACTGTCAGGCCAGTCCAGATGTCCGAACGCTCCCCAGTGTGATCGATATTGCTACGTTCTTACTCAATGGTCTCTGTACTGACTCAAGCTTCGAAATGATATACCTCAGCTCGCATTCACCGGACGTCCCGCTCCGTCCAAGGACACCAACGATCCACATCCACCCTCTAGGCTCTACTCTCGTACCGAGACCGTCCCCGTGCCGCAGGAGATTTCGTCGAGCCTACTCTATCCTCCCCGGCCCGCATGTTGAGGTCCGCGTCGACTCCGGATATGCGGGACGGGCCTCACAACTCTTAGGTCCACCCCACGAGCTGGCTCCTGAGGCCTGAACCACGACTCGGAGCTCTCGAGACTCATGGCCAGAGCGCCGGGGACAACGTTAACATATTGGCTTGGCCGGAGTCCTCAACGGCGTCCGCGCATGCCGTGCACAGGCCGCAGAATGCCGACGGCCGTGTCTGCTCCACCTCAGGCTGGTGCGTGCCTAACGATCGACTGGGTGGTGGTGGCGTCCGGGCCGCCCGCAGGCTCCTCTTGTCAAGCTGGAGAACACGGAGTCAAACAAGATCGGAGGTGCTGTTCGTCTCCGCATTCCCTTCCGCGCGCCATTAACCCTATTTCTAGAGATGAAGAACACAAAGCCGTCGAGCGGATCCGCCTCACAGGAAGAATCTACACCTCCCACAAGGGCTTACCACCTGGCATGCTCACGTTCTAGTGCCCAAAACTATTGTCGGAAAAATCTGAGATGCCTCGCGAGGCATGATTCCTCCGGATTGCCTCGAATCAGCCTCGCATCACCCGCGAAGTGTCCTCGGCTACCCTCGAAGCGCCCTCGACTTGCCTCAAGAAGACATCGTGACGGCAAAAGAGGCCTCTTTGCCCCCTCCCGAGGCATCCGGCAGCGAAACAATTCATCGCGTGGCATCTGGCGGCATTTAAGAAATTTCCGGTAGTCCTTTCGCGCTCATATTGTCACGGCGGAGCGGCGCGCAAACACGGTTCGGCGGTTCTCAAAAGCACGACTTTGGCCGTCGATCACCGTCATGTGCGCGCCCCGCACGGCTCCGGGACCGCGCCGCTGCTTTGGCGGGCGCGAGCGAGTTACGGTGCGGAGGTGATCGCAGCTAGCCTTTTGCATTCGCGGCGTATGTCAGATCTGAATCTGCCCCTGTCACCCAGTGCGTGCTTCCTTCTTGCAAATCCTGCAGGGAGCTTCTGCGCGTCCGGAGATGGGTTGGATGAGCTCCTCGGGGCGGGCCGATGGGGCATTAGGACGTGGC
The DNA here is from genome assembly GCA_022385805.1 of Pilatotrama ljubarskyi. Lineage (NCBI taxonomy): Eukaryota > Fungi > Basidiomycota > Agaricomycetes > Polyporales > Polyporaceae > Pilatotrama > Pilatotrama ljubarskyi. Next base: position 55,981 of record MU277782.1, read on the forward strand.
CCGTTCGTTCATTGCTGCGTGCCGAAGACGGTCCCTCCAGAGGACGGCGAGGAGGCTCCGACTCTAGCCTCAGCTCGCAGCGAATTGAGATCGCCCGACCTGGTATCACTTCAAGTCTCATAATCGGCTCAGGGTGAGTATGTAACTGCTATAGACTTCGAGCTCCTCCTCTCAGCCCGGTACATGCAGCGTTGCTGAGTCCTTGGCACTGCTGCAGTTTGTGGGCGCCGTGATCGCGGCATGGATGATCGTTTACGGTACGGTCAGGCGCCAATCTACTCCGGCCGCGAACGGACCCCTGCAGCTGACCTGGTGACGGTCCAGCAAGCGCCCGACTTATGCAGCGTTACCCTTCGCCGCCTTCGCCAAGCGGCGCTTTGCCGCAGCATCGAGCAGATTCTTGCCGGGGTTCGATGGGGCGAGGAGCCAAGGAGAAGAGCTGAGAAGACCCGCCGTTCGCAGAGGGGCTGAGGGGTTGGTCGCGGGCCGGGGCCGGGCCGGGAAGCAGTCAGGAACGGGTTCATTGATGGGTTCCCCGCAATCTCGATCGCGCGGCCCGTGGGGTAGCACGCGCGCATGGGCGACGACTCTGCGCAGATAAAAACCCCCGCACTCGCTCCGTTCCTTCTTCGGCGGCCTCCTCCCTCCTCTCCCCCTCCATCGTCGTCGCACTCCCCAGCGCACGGGCATCCTCAAGATGATCAAGGACAGCATCTTCCAGAACATCCGAGTATACTGTACGTCGTCTCTCTCGCCGACCTCATAGCTCCCAGAACGAGTGACTCATTCGCCTGGATCCAGGGCTCGCATTCATCGTGTACTGGGGCATCGTCCTCTTCGGTTACGATACGTGCGTAATGTCTCCATTCCTATTCTGCATAGTTGTTGACGCGTCCGGGGCGCCAGCGGTATCGGTGGTGGTGTAGTCTCCCAGGCGTACTTCAAGAGGCATTTTGGCCTCGTCAACCCTGACGGCTCGGCAAATACCAAGAAGGCGAACGAAGTCTCTTCCAATGTCGTCTCTGTCTTGCAGGCGGGTGCATTCTTCGGCGCTCTCGGGAGCGCGCCTCTGTCGGGTACGTTCCTATCCCTCTCAGCTTGCTCGGACGCTCGTTAGCGGTGATCCGCCGCGAGAAGCCGAGCAGAAAGACTCGCAGACGCTGACTCTATCTCGTAGCGGCTATCGGCAGAAGATGGTCCCTCTTCACCTTCACCGTCATCTTCTCCGTCGGTGCTGTAAGTACATGATCCTTTTTACCTCGCTGCCCTCATTGCTCATATATGACTTCGTAGATTTTGCAAACGGTAGCGGGTGGTTCGCGCGGCTTGGGCTACATCTACGCCGGCCGTGTCATTGCTGGTCTCGGAATCGGTGCAATCTCTGCTGTCGCTCCCGCCTATGTCTCCGAGTGCTGTCCCAAGGAGGTCCGTGGCCGTATCACTGGTCTATTCCAGATTATGGTCGCCATCGGTGTCATGATCTCCTACTTCATCAACTGTGAGCACGGCGGTTCTGAGGCTATGCGGCTTGCGCTGACGATACGACAGTGGGCATCAGCTTGCACATCAAGGAGGGCGCTGGCGTATGGCGCATCCCATTCGGATTCCAGCTCGTCCCCGCCGGCATCATGGCCTTCGGTCTGCTCACCGTTCGGGAGTCGCCACGTTGGCTGGCCTCGAAGGGTCGCATCGACAGCGCTATCAACAACCTCGCCTACATGCGCCGTCTGAGCCCCGACGACGAGCGTATCCGCTCTGAGATGGCTGAGATCGAGGCCGCCATTGAGGAGGAACGCGAGGCGCGCAAGGGTCTCGGCCTCCGCGAAGCATTCTTCGGGAAGGGCAACTTCATTCGTTTCGTCATCGCCGTGGTCATCTTCCTGCTCCAGCAGTGGGGCGGGCAGAACTCGGTCAACTACTATGCCCCCCAGATCTTCCAGTCCGTGAGTAGTGCAGACTATATGCTCGGCGTTTCGAGAAGTGCGGCCGCTAACCGGATCGCTGCGACGCACAATACAGATCGGATACACCGGCACGTCGAACTCGCTCCTGGCGTCCGGAATTTACGGCATCGTCAAGGTGGTCGCAACGGCGCTGTTCGTCTTCTTCCTCGTCGACTCGCTCGGGCGCAAGCTGTCGTTGTTCATCTCCTCGATGGGCATGGGCATCCTGTTCTTCATCATCGGCGCGCTTCTCAAGACGCACCCCCCGCCGACCGTCCCGACCGCGCAGCCGCCCCCCGCGAGCAAGGCGATGGCCGCGATGCTGTACCTCTACGTGTGCTTCTATAGTATGGGATGGGGCCCGCTCCCGTGAGTCTTCCGTTCGCCTTTGACATCGAAGCCCGCATGCTGAATCATAATGGTGAATAGTTGGGTCTACGTCTCCGACATCTTCCCTACGAGGACCCGGCACTACGGTCTTGCTACCGCTAGCGCGTCGCAGTGGCTGTTCAGTACGTCCCTGGATTTGCCCCGTACGCGACGCTGTCCCTGACCATCTCCGCTTGTAGACTTTGTGCTCTCGAAGGTCACCCCTGATATGGTGACTGACCTCGGGTACAAGATCTTCCTGATGTTCGCGACGATCAACATCGGCGGCATGGCCACCTTCGCTCTGTACGTACAGCGCGCTCCTCCTATTCTCTCTGCCCTTATCCGAACCTCCGCTGACTGAACGTCCTGTCCTACAGCCTTATCCCCGAGACGAAGGGCCGTTCTTTGGAGGAGATGGACGTCATCTTTGGTTCGGTCTCGGCAGACCAGCGGCGTGCCGACATCGCGCGGCAAGAACGAGGTGTGTCTCCGCGTTTCTATTGCCTCCGACGTTCTCCCGACGCTCACCCGGCCCGCCCTCCCTTGCAGCGCTCGAGCACGAGGTGAACGAGACGACGTCAGAACGGTCGATCGAGAACAAGGTCTGAAGTCATCGCTGACTTCGGCTCTTCCCCTCTCCTTCTCAGTCGTTTGCGTCGCTGCCCCTCTTGCTCGCTACCTCGCTTGCTTGCTTGCTTGTACCGGTCTTCCGTCAAAGTATCATAGTCATCTCGTCGGTCATCCCCTTCACCCTAAGTACGCGCCATACCATACGCCTTCACGTACTCGTCACGCGTCATGTCACGAACGTACTGCACGACTCCCTCTTCGTCTGTCTTGTCAATGTCATGCTCGCAGTGCCGGACGGCGCAGGAGGATGTATGCGACCGCCGCTTGTTTCCGATGTGTTCATGTATATTATCTCATTTGGGTGTTGTATTACTATGCTTTCGGCCTGGAATGCGCTGCCGCGTGTGGGCGTGAGTGTGTGTACGGAAAGAAGTTCTGCAAGTATATCGCAGTGCCACGTCAGCTGGAGCCCGAGCTTCGGAGCGAGGTCCCCGCGATACCGTCGACAGTGAACATGACCCTTACATGTGTGGCCCGGTACAGTGTGCGAGGCTATTGGAGTGAACCAGTTACAGTACGTATAGATGACTCGGAAGTAGGACCTGCCAGACGGTGGAGACGCGTTAGCAGAGGTTTCTAGTAGCCTAAGGGTCTACGAAGTCCTTGAAAAATCACGCGCTAGCTTCCCCGAAAACGCCTCGCCTATCAGAGAGGTCACTACCTCATCTCTGCGGCCGGACGGCAGACGCCAGCTGCCTGTGCATCCTGTACGGTCAGTCCATCGTTCAGTTGACCCTAAGTTAGTGGAAGTCCGCCTTCATATATGTAAAGTTATCGGGAAAAAGTTTATTTGCGCAGAGTCAGCATAACTTCCTTCCTCTACAGTAGGATGAGCACTTGCCGTCTCACAGAGAGAGCCGCACTGCGGGGTCCGTAGGCGCCCGGAGGTTGGTAGCCTCGTGTTTGCGTCTGATCGGGCTAAGATCTGAGATTATCTTATCTCGTCCCCGATGCTGGTCGATCGCGCACATCGAGTCAAAATTTGAGAGCTGAGTCCTTTAGTGCCGTCTTCCACTGTACGGTCACCTCCTCATTCCAGTCGCAGCCATGGCCCCTCTCACCCACCCTTCGATCAAAGGTGCGTATTTGTCTGAAGACCGAAGCTATATAATCCGTGTAGTGAACAAAACCCCAGATGGCTGGTTCCGGGAGATCTCATCGCAATGGCCGGGCCAGGCGATGACTCTGAAGGTCAACCGCATCCTCCATGTCGAAAAGTCGCTGTACCAGGACGTGCTCGTCTTTGAGTCCGCGACGTACGGAAACGTCCTCGTTCTCGACGGGGTTATCCAGTGCACCGAGCGCGATGAGTTCTCGTACGTCTGTCCAAGTGTTGATCGCGGATCGATCGTACTCAGACGTAGAGCAGGTATCAGGAGATGATCGCCCATCTTCCCTTGGCCAGCCACCCGAACCCGAAGAAGGTCCTCGTCATCGGCGGTGGCGACGGCGGTGTCGTTCGCGAGGTTCTCAAGCACGACACTGTTGAGCAGGTCGTCCTCTGCGACATCGATGAGGTTCGTGCAGCCGTTGTGCATGACCGTTTCATTATTGGTGCTTACACCATTTTCAGGCTGTCATCAGGGTTTCCAAGCAGTTCCTCCCGCACATGTCTTCTCTCCTCAACGATCCCCGCGTCACCGTCTACGTCGGTGACGGCTTCAAGTTCCTCGCTGACAACACTTCCACCTACGACGTGATCATCACGGACTCCTCCGACCCCGTCGGCCCCGCCGCCTCCCTCTTCCAAAAGCCCTACTTCGAGCTCCTCCGCGACGCGCTCACCCCCGGCGGCCACATCTCCACCCAGGGCGAGTGCCTCTGGATCCACCTCGATCTCATCCAGGACCTCCTCAAGACCACCCGCTCCCTCTTCCCCGTCGCCGAGTACGCGTACACGACCATCCCCACCTATCCCTCCGGCCAGATCGGCTTCATGGTCTGCTCCAAGGAGGCCGGCCGCGACCTCTCCAAGCCCCTCCGAACCGTCCCGAACACGCGCTACTACAACCCTGAGGTTCACAAGGCCGCGTTCGTCCTCCCCGAGTTCGGCCGTGCGCTCCTCAAGGAGGGCAAGGACCTCCGCCCCAAGTTCGGTGCGAACGCGACTTCGAAGGCCCCCACCAAGAAGGTTCTCCTTCTGGGCTCTGGTGCCGTCGCTCGCCCGTGCGCGGAGTACGTTGTTCGCAACCCCGACAACGCGCTCACGATCGGTATGCCCTTTTCTCTGCATCTCTATGAAACACTGCTCATATCTTGTAGCTTGTCGCACTCTGAAGAGCGCGCAGGCGCTCGCTGGCGACCTTCGCAACACCGTCGCCGTCTCCCTCGACGCTGGCTCTGAGGATCCAGAGAAGCAGGCTGCGCTCGAGAAGGCGATCGCGGAGCACGACCTCGTCATCTCGCTCGTGCCCTACATCCACCACCCCAATGTCATCAAGGCGGCGATCAAGAGCAAGACGAACGTCGTGACGACGAGCTACATCAGCCCCGCGATCCGTGAGCTCGAGGAGGAGATCAAGAAGGCTGGGATCATCGTCATGAACGAGATCGGCCTTGACCCTGGTGTCGACCACCTGTACGCGATCAAGACCATTGATGAGGTCCACGCCAAGGGTGGCAAGGTACGCCGACGAGTTGCTACTCTATGCGGCTTGCTCAATCGTCATCATATTAGATCAAGGAGTTCCACTCGTTCTGCGGCGGTCTCCCCGCGCCCGAGTGCTCCGACAACCCGCTCGGCTACAAGTTCTCCTGGTCCCCTCGCGGCGGCCTCCTCGCGCTTCTCAACGACGCGTCCTACCTCGCGAACGGCCAGCAGGTGAACGTGTCGGGCAAGGATCTCATGTCGACCGCGAAGCCGTACTACATTACGCCCGCGTTCGCCTTCGTCGCGTACCCTAACCGCAACTCGGTCCCCTTCCGCGAGTTCTACAACATCCCCGAGGCGGAGACCGTCGTCCGCGGCACGCTCCGCTACCAGGGCTTCCCCGAGTTTGTCAAGGCGCTCGTCGCCCTCGGCTGGCTCAACCTCGAGAAGAAGCCGTGGCTCAAGGAGGGCCTGACCTGGGCGCAGGTCATGCAGCAGGCCATCGGCGCGTCGGACGCTAACGAGAGGTACGCTTTCCACCTCTCTTCCCGGAAAGTTGTAAAGTTGCTGACGCCTCGTTCACGTCGTATCATAGCACTCTCGTCGCCCGCGTAAAGGAGCTCTGCCAGTTCCCGAACGAGTCCGAGAGCCGACGTATCATCTCCGGCCTCAAGTGGATCGGCCTCTTCTCGAACGAGCCCGCGACGGTGCGGGACGGCACGCTGCTCGACACGCTCTGCGCGCGCCTCGAGACGCTGATGAAGTACGAGGAGGGCGAGCGCGACCTCGTCATGCTGCAGCACAAGTTCATCGTCGAATGGGCGGACGGCTCCGAGTCGACGATCACCTCGACGCTCGAGGCGTACGGCGAGCCCCAGGGCCATTCCGCCATGGCGCTCTATGTCGGTGTGCCGTGCAGTATTGCGGTGCAGCTCATCCTAGATGGTGTGTTTGAGACTCCGGGCGTCATCGCACCGTACTCGAAGGAGATTTGCGATCCTATCCGCGAGATCCTCGAGGCGCAGGGTATGGGCCTCGTCGAGAAGGTGCTGTAAGGTTTGTTCTGGCATGAGAGAAGTCAAGCGAAAATCTGTAGCGGTACAGTGGATCAAGTTGGGCCTTGCAGCATGTACGATTGCCACTGCATTGTATCACCAATAGAGTAGAGTTTACAGGACTAGGACCACGAGTTCGTGCAAACGAGTCGTGCTCTTGATGTTTTCCGTCCCGCAACTCCGGTGTGTCTCCTGGCCAAATAGAGGAGGGTTCTTGACAAGGGTCTTTTGTCAGTGAGTCCGATGTGTCGCACATGCTAAGACGTTTCCGGCTGATCTGCACTGGCTCGTGGTTTCTGGCAGAGCTCGGCGCGAGTTCTCAGGACGCCTGAATCGGGCGACGCAAGAGTCAGCGGTGCCCAATGTGGGCGGTCCCCTGACGTTCGCGGACCAAATGCTTTGAACACCGCTCATCGATAGGGAACTGCCTGTGATGTCCCACACACTCAAATAGGGCGCCGTCGCCGCATCAGGCCATCTCCTCGACGCTCTCCATCAACTCCCAGTGAGGGACTCTGACAGGGATCACGACCTCTGAGCACCGACCCCCATCTCTATCGACCACCCAGTCGTCCCTGACGGCGTAGTATCACTGTATTCTCAGTGTGAGTCTACCAGGAGGCTTGACGGCTGAGGATTAAAAGCTGACAGAACTGATCTACCGCCAGTGGTGAAGCACGTCATGCCTCCGCCGCCTGCAGTTGCTGCAGCCTTGCAACGCGTTCTGGACGACCTTCCTAGCATGTCGCAGGAATTCTTCGAGTCTACGTATCAGGACGCTGTACACAAGGTGGACGATTACCCTGGAGGAGGGAAGATAGAATTCGTTAAATCCGGCCTATCGAGGTCGAACCCCATCAACATCGGATACGAAATCACCTTGGGGACCATCTACACCAACACATACACCATCTGGCTATATAATCCCCAAGACGATCCCGCGGTGAACCGCCGCGCCATCGTATGGGGCTGTAGGGGGCTGATAGAAACACCGCACAACTCGAAGTTCATGATCGGAGTCGATGCTCGGGACTTCATCGAGGCCTGACTGCGATGCACACGGTGAGCCCCCCACCTGAGAGCAATCGTCTTGTATCGGGTTCACTCAGTACTTTAGTAGATGTCGACTTCATAGGTTCCATCGACCAGCCCTCCTCCAAATACGACCATCATCCTACTGGTTGATTCAGTTCAGATGCGACCGCAGGAGCTGCGTTCCGTGTACTGTACCCATTTTTCTGTACCGTTCATTCTCCAGTGTACAACAACAACATTGTTGAGGGGACGTGCGCACTTTGAAGACATTATGACCTACGGTGCGCATCTCAACCCGTTGTCCATGGCGCTGTTTCATGGCTCCACCGCCTGAGCGGTAGCTGTATATGAAGCTGGTGTCTTAGACGGTGGCACACTCGTGTCGGCTGGAGGACCATCCTACGGTCGCGTCTGCAGTGGAGAAATAAGACACCGCATAATTCGAAGTATATGATCAATGTCGATGCTCGGAAGTTTGTCAACGGTTGACTGCGATGCACTTCATGAGTCCGGCTCCACACTGCCTGCCTTGTATATAATCCACTCAGAGGACGACTTTGTAGATACCAGTGAACAGCCCTCACGCTCGAACACGGTCGCCACCCTGGTGGTTGACCCAGCCTCACTGTGACCAGCCGACTTACGCACTGTGCGTTGTATCCATCTGTACAGTTCCTCCTCCGCCGTACAATGACATTGTCTAAGAGTCCCGCACTCGTAAACACGTCATGAGATACCGTGCACATCTGAATGCGTGATCTATGGTGCTCATATATGGCCCCGCTGCCTGACCCGCAGCGGAAGAAGATAGTGAAAGGCGGTAGATTTGGTACGACGAGACCCGTATCGACTGGAGGAACAACATCCTACGGTGCGGGCTGAGGGGGGGGGAGAGGTGATATGGCTTGTGCCGGTGAACTACTCCCTGAGAGTGCGGGAGGACGTCGAGGTCAAGCGCACCCAACCAGATACTTTGCTGACCGATTCCGAGAACCAAGTAGCCCACCGTACCACGGTGAGGACTTGACGTGCCCTACGTGCCGTCGGCCTGCGATGCCAGAAGTCCGCGCAGCCTCTTTCGTCACCAACTAACCACTGCGTAATTCGACGAGTTATCCAGGGCGGCGAGGGTTTCCCCCAATATCTGAGCTGCACGCCATGCGCACGGTGAGGATTTTTCTGTATCGATTGCTGTGTGCTCACCTTGACCATCCGCTCGAACAGCTTCCCGAGGCAGTAAACGTCCCAAGAATAAGGATCAAAGAGTCGATTATCGAGAGGCGGCGGTATCTGTGTCGGTGGCAGATGGATAGGAGGATGAACACCCGGACCCGAGGGGAGCTGCCGAGAAGTATGGTAATCGATGATATATATCCTGCCCGGTGTCAGTCTATTATCGAAGCTGGCCATCCGCTCGGTCGCTACAAGGACGTTCCCATCGCACAGGTCCTGCACGTTATCAGCAAAGACGAGCCGAATTGTGCATAGGTACAAAGCTCGCACCAGATGCGCGATTCTCTGATTGTGTAGATATTCGACGCCCTGCACGATTGATCAAGTTGTGAGACGCAGATCTGTTATTGCAAACCAACCTCGACGATCTGCAGGAACAATGCAAAGAAAGCGGATAGAGGCCAATCATCGGAGGGGAGGCTGCTCATGTGTGTGAGACAAGGCATAATGAGCAATTCAGGCTCAGAGTGAACGATTTCGAAAGGTATCGTGTGATTCTGCGGTTTCGGATCGCCTCGAAGTCGCTCGTAAATGTGAGCTTCCTCGTGTTCGGCCTCCAAGATCTTCACGGCATATACTGGGACCTCGAGGACTGTCGTGCGGTACACATATGACTGCAAACACTGCGTCAGCGTAGTAGTGGCGAGGAGCGAGGGGATGAAGCCATCACGACAGACCGGTTTAAGAGGACCAACGAGGACAATACCTCTTCGACGAAGCTCCGGATGAGTCTGCAACCATGTAGGCACATTGATGATCTCTTCGCGGTCCAAGCTTTCCCCAACAGCGGTCATTGTTGGATGCTGCGGTCCGAAAGTCGCTGAAGCCTGATTAGAGTGTCGTAAGGGTAGAAGGATCAATCTTTGCCTTCCGCTGTACCCTAATTCAGGTTGCAAGAGAGCCACGTTGACAGTACTGGTAGAAGCCGCCTCCACGCCCACGACACGAGTCATAGGTTGAAGGCGGAGTTACGTAATCCACTGCAGTGCGCTGCTAGTAGTACCCCAACTAAGAACGAGATTGGCCTTGATCCTGGTGTCGACCAGCTGTACGCGATCAAGACCATTGATGAGGTCCACGCCTCGCGGCGGCCTCCTTGCGCTCCTCAACGACGCGTCCTACCTCGCGAACGGCCAGCAGGTGAACGTGTCGGGCAAGGATCTCATGTCGACCGCGAAGCCGTACCTCATCACGCCCGCGTTCGCCTTCGTCGAGTACCCGAACCGCGACTCGGTCCCCTTCCGCGAGTTCTACAACATCCCCGAGGCGGAGACCGTCGTCCGCGGCACGCTCCGCTTCAAGCCAGGACTTCCCCGAGTTCGTCAAGGTGCTCGTCTTCCTCGGCTGGCTCAACCTCGAGAAGAAGCCGTGGCTCAAGGAGGGCCTGACCTGGGCGCAGGTCATGCAGCAGGCCATCGGCGCGTCGGACGCTAACGAGAGGTACGCTTTCCACCTCTCTTCAAGAAAGTTGTAGAGTTGCTGACGGCTCGTTCACGTCGTATCATAGCACTCTCGTCGCCCGCGTAAAGGAGCTCTGCCAGTTCCCGAACGAGTCCGAGAGCCGACGTATCATCTCCGGCCTCAAGTGGATCGGCCTCTTCTCGAACGAGCCCGCGACGGTGCGGGACGGCACGCTGCTCGACACGCTCTGCGCGCGCCTCGAGACGCTGATGAAGTACGAGGAGGGCGAGCGCGACCTCGTCATGCTGCAGCACAAGTTCATCGTCGAATGGGCGGACGGCTCCGAGTCGACGATCACCTCGACGCTCGAGGCGTACGGCGAGCCCCAGGGCCATTCCGCCATGGCGCTCTATGTCGGTGTGCCGTGCAGTATTGCGGTGCAGCTCATCCTAGATGGTGTGTTTGAGACTCCGGGCGTCATCGCACCGTACTCGAAGGAGATTTGCGATCCTATCCGCGAGATCCTCGAGGCGCAGGGTATGGGCCTCGTCGAGAAGGTGCTGTAAGGTTTGTTCTGGCATGAGAGAAGTCAAGCGAAAATCTGTAGCGGTACAGTGGATCAAGTTGGGCCTTGCAGCATGTACGATTGCCACTGCATTGTATCACCAATAGAGTAGAGTTTACAGGACTAGGACCACGAGTTCGTGCAAACGAGTCGTGCTCTTGATGTTTTCCGTCCCGCAACTCCGGTGTGTCTCCTGGCCAAATAGAGGAGGGTTCTTGACAAGGGTCTTTTGTCAGTGAGTCCGATGTGTCGCACATGCTAAGACGTTTCCGGCTGATCTGCACTGGCTCGTGGTTTCTGGCAGAGCTCGGCGCGAGTTCTCAGGACGCCTAAATCGGGCGACGCAAGAGTCAGCGTTGCCCAACGTGGGCGGTTCCCAGACGTTCGCGGACCAAACGCCGCTTTGAACACCGCTCATCAATAGGGAACTGCCTGTGATGCCCCATACTCTCAAGTAGGGCGTGGTCGCCGCACCAGGCCTTCTCCTCGACGCTCTTCACCCATTCCCAGTGAGGGACTCTGACGGTAATCTCGACCTCTGAACGCCGATTGCCCATATCTGTCGACCACACACAATGTCCCTGACGGCGTAGGATCACTGTATCCTCAGTGTGAGTCTACTGGGAGGAGGCTTAACAGCTGAGGTTTCGAAGCTGACAGAACTGATCTACCGCCAGTAGTGAAGCACGTCATGCCTCCGCCGCCTGCAGTCGCTGCAGCGTTGCAACGCGTTCTGGATGACATTCCCACTATGCAAGAGAAGCTCTTCGAGTCCTCGTATCAGCGGGCACTACACAAGATCACCGACTTTTCTGGAGGAGGGCCGATAGAATTCGTTAAATCCGGCCTATCGTGATGAACTCTGAACCTGGAAGGCAGGAGCACGACTGTAAGCCGCACAAAGA